>JBBBDQ010029610.1:2110000-2202500 GCA_037127315.1 Ascarosepion bandense
TCCGCTGCATTCCCCCGTCTCTTTTTCCCCTCTATCTGACCAGTTAGTATTAGGTTCTACAAGCTCTCTTTCCTCATTGTATGTCCCAGAAACTTCAGCTGTCTCGTTTTGATGATCAGTATTAATTTCCTTTTTGTTTCAGTCCTTTCTAAAACCTCATCATTGCTCACATGCTCGATCCATGATATTCGCAGCATCCTTCTGTAGAACCACATTTCAGTTGCTTCAAGTATTTCCTTCATTTTTGATGATACTGTCCAGCATACACTGCCATATTAAAGAACTGACATCACATAGCAATCCAGTACTCTCTTCTTTGTTTCTAGTGAAATTGTCCTGCAAGCTTAATTTTAGCCCAAAGACACCAAGCTGAAGCACTCATTTCGGACTGATATCACTGTCAGTCAGTTAGTTAAATGCCATACGTGATACACGCTTTGGGAGATAATGTCTTGAAAAAGACATGACTGACTGGGCAGAAGATTATCCCGCAGTAGGTTGCCATCGATTTCTACGGTAGACTGGTTGCCAGTCAAGGCTATAGAACCCAATCTGTCCTATTATTTAACCCATAACTAAAGGGAAGAGACAGATTAATACCTTTCCCAAGGATATTTCTGCGCAAGTGAATCCAAAGAAATTCAATTGGAATTCGAACTCGGCTCCCCGATTTGTCGTTCCGAGTCGATATCCACCGCACTACAACGCACATCCTCTCTACTCAGTAGTAATTCTTAAGCAGGCTAGTTGTCTAACATCCGATTCCAATGACCCCCAAGTTTGTCTTTACTAAGATTAGCTTACTTTAGGCACAAGACTAGAATTTTTAGCCAGACTTGTTCATTTACTAATACCAATATTTCCAGTCTCAAATATCGACCATTATTCAAAAGTAATGGTTAAACGGATTGTTCGCTACTTCATCTTTTTAATTTGGGCATGCGAGCTCTGTTTTTTATTTTATCGACCGTAGAGTGTAGTAGGGTCAGTTGGGCACCATATGTGATTGAAAGAGCATTGAAAGAGCACCATGATGCAACTTTTACGGCAGAAATTTAGAAACGGCATGTTATTATGTTGGGCATTCACGCAAACATTTCAAGGCGTTTGGGTGTTAATCAGTGCTGAGTAATGGGAAAGAGTTGGAGGAGTTTTATGGTGATTACGAAGGTATGGCATCTCAGAAAGCTCACCCTGATTGTTCAGATAAAAAAAGATCTTCCGAATCTGTTAGTAAAGGTCACAGATTCTTCATCGTGTCCTAAATGAATGAGTCAAGAGGGTGGATGAAGAATCTCTTTATTTCTTTAAGACGATGACTGAAATACCATCATATTTGCTTCCCTTATAAGAGTCAAACTTAAAAATTATATTGGAGATCAATGACCGGATTATATCTCTACATAATACAGTACACTAAATCTAAAAATGAGCCAACACCGACCGCGGTTTCACACAACGGGCCGTCAGGGCAAGAGTATTGTTTGCTCTACTTTCGTATAGAGCACTAGACGTATTGTTCTTGTACGCCGTTTGTTTCTTTTTATCCCCCACCCTTACCCTAAGAAGAGGTTCTCTTCTGGGTGTGATAGATAGATTAGATAAGATAGATTAGATAAGATAGATAGATAGATAGATAGATAGATAGATAGATAGATAGATATGAACAAAGAAATAGATAGATAGATAGATAGATAGATAGATAGATAGATAGATAGATAGATAGATATTCCTGTCTGTCTGTCTGTCTGTCTGTCTGTCTGTCTTCATACTAACGAATCTTACTTTTCCGTAAATCCTTGGTCCGATTTCCACCAAGGTCGGGTCACTTGTCGATCATCACATAAACCTTAGATGTATGCAAAAATATTTTCAATCGATTTACAGGGTACGGCAGAAATCACCGAAACGCTTAGAATTTACGACCTCTACTCCTCTGAGACGCCTTATGCGAATTCAAAATCGCGTAACTTGTAGATCAAAGTCTGAACCTTTAATGTACACGAAAATTTTTCAAATCAAATTATAGGGTTGTCTTTTGCGCACATTTAGGCATTTCTCCAAGACGCTTCACTCAAACTCAACCAAAATTGAGTCATTGATAGATAGTTCTGATGCCTTGATGTGCAAACAAGATTCTACCTTATCATATGCCATAACAATTTCACGGTTTTTACAAGTTGCCAACACCTCTGACGTTGCAGAGAGAATGCATCCATTTCTTGTGTTACAACGTCATCGCATCAAATTACAGGCTCCCGTAACTCTCGTCCCTATTCTTCCAGTTGCACATACAACATTCCCATTTATTAGCCACACTTATCGAGTATGAATCCCGTTTTACAAATGCAGCAAAACCATTAATTACTTCTCATTTTCTTAACTTGATCTTACCATTTCAACATACAGCTAGTATATATATATATATATATATATATATATATATATATATATATATATATTGTAACTAAGTTGTAGAACTCGTAGGTTTTTTACCAGTTGTTCATGCATTTACTTTTATAAAGAGTGCTCGATATAAATGTAGAGCGTTATATTGTGATAGTTACAATGGTTTATAAATTCATAGTATCACTACACAAAAATGAATGAAGCAGCCTAGACACATGGCTGGCTTCGAAACGCGAAAATCTTTGTGTAGTGATACTATGAATTTATAAACCATTGTAACAACTATTACAATACACTATATATATATATATATATATATATATATATATATATATGCCTCTTAATTTGTAACCTTGTATCTCGTGTGGTTCTCGGGCTTTGTTTCTGGATAGACATCATTTTAAATATATGTTAAAATGAATGTTCTGTGCTATTATAAAGTGTTGAATATCTGTAATACGTCGGCAACATTGGAATGTCAAAGGAAATCCGGGCTAAATTCTGTTTCAATTTCTTGTTTGAAGAATTTTCATTATTTATTTGCGGACTTTAGTCTTATTCTTTATTGTCGTGGTAACAATACTGGCATATCATTAATATACAGTAGTTAGGTATTTTTATACATCCATTGATAAATGATATTTGAAATCTTTGAAATACGGAAAATTGGACGGAATTTTAACAGCAAACAATGCAACCGACGGTTTTCTCTAGGCAGCAAGATTTTGAGGATTTTAGAACCACAACTGAATTGTTGTTGGTCCCAGATCTATATTGGCCCGGAATGGTAGAATGTGTTAGTGTCCCAGCTATGAGAAAATAGTGAAAACTCAAACAAAGCATTACAGCTACTCAGTTATCTGCCATACGAGATACACACATGGGCGATCATGTCTGTTTCAGTCCGTGACTGAGTAGCAGAAGATTTTCCCACATTAGGTGGCCATTACTTTTTGCGGTAGACTGCTTACCAACCAAAGCTATGGAACCCAATCTGTTCTGCTATTCAATCTATAGCAGGAAAAAGGAATGATTAAGAACTTTCCAGGGAGTATTTATGCGTAAAAGAAAGAAACGATTTCGACTGAAGTTCGAACTCGGATCTCCGATTTTTCATTTTGCTCTGATATTCATTGCACCACAAGCACTATGAAAGTGTAAAAATATATATATTTATAATAAAAAAACCGGCAATATATTATTATAAGAAAAATTACCCACAATATATTTTAATCTAAACTACCAACAATATTTTAAAGCAAAATGGTCAGTAATAAATTTTATCTGTTGTTGAAGACATACATTTGTAAAGTATTTACATTTGTTCGACATTTCGGTCGTTGTATGCTCAGGCCTTCTTCAGGTGCTAGGAATTTCTAACAGAAAGCTTTTTTAGGATCACTGGTGTATGTGAACCCCATTCATTGCCTAGTGCCTCTTTTGGAAGTCATGAGTTATCTCCCTCTAACCCTGTAAGTTACTTATTCACCACTGCTGTAGCCTGGTATTGAACTCACGAATCTTTGCGTCAAGTCACAGGAACTGACCAACGTCTATATTCACTGGGCAATGTGTCCTTAACGATTTGACCCAAAGAGTTGTGAGTTCAATACCAAGCTACAACAGTGGTGAACAAGTAGATTACAGGCTTAGAGGGAGATAACTCATGCCTTCTAGAAGAGGCACTGCTACGCAAGGAATAGATTTCATATACTTACATTACATACTTATATTGTAATAAAGGGTTTGTTTCGAAATTCCCAGCACCTGAAGAAGGCCGGAGCGTACAACGGCCGAAACGTCGTACAGATGGCAAGAAGGATGAGGACAATAGTCCGAATAATATAAATACTCTAAATACTACCTCATCTCAGGCATATAGACGCATACAATTTCGTTTAGTTGACGCTTAAAACTGCATTCAAAATATGTCTTTTTTATTTCCAATTTGTTTATCAATTCTCATATGTTCGGTCCATGGTATTTTCAACGCCCTTCTGTAGAAGCCCATTTCTCTTGCTTCTGCTGTCTTCCGTTTATGTGATGTGATTGACCAGCATTTACTGCTATATAGGAAGAGTGATACTAGACAACTTTTCAGGAATCTTCAAAACGAGAAAGTCAATTTTGATTCTAGCACGAAACAAGTGAATACGAAATCTGCAGATGTCAGTCTTGTTTTATATCAGAAAGGCGGCTTATGTCATGTGAAATCATCAACAATCTGAGAAAAGAAACGGAAGTGAGAAACACTAATGATGGCAAAAGCAAACCCTAATTGAATTTACCTCCACGATTCTTTGATTCAGAGGCTTCAAAATGGAACCCATTTTCGACAACTCAGTAAAATTCCATCGAACTGTGACTTATATATATATATATATATATATATATATATATATATATATATATACACGCACACTCACGCATGTGTACATATGCAGATTGATAGATAGATAAGTAGGTAAATCAATATCTAAAATTCCTCATGATTCACCAATTAATTTACATGATTAGAAAATCATTTGTATATATATATATATATATATATATATACACACACGCACACACATGTGTGCATATATATATATATATATATATATATATATATATATATATAAAGAGAGACGCACAGACGGAGAGCAAAAATCAAAGCGAGGCAGATAGATAGATTGATAGATAAGGAAGTAAAACAATATCTAAAACTCCTCATGCTTCACCGATAAATTTATATGATCAGAAAAAGCATTGTGTGTGTGTGTGTGTGTGTGTGTGTGTGTGTGTGTGTGTGTGTGTGTGTGTGTGTGTGTGTGTGATAGTAACTTTCAGGGAACCGTGAAATATTCAGTCACTTCTATCCCGTCTCTGGGTGTATTCGTACGTCTAAACATTTACACACTAAGCTAACACACAGTCATAGCGACCCAAATATTAGTAGTTGCAGCCCACCTACTGTCTTGAAAATTCAACAATCAATAGCCAGTGTTTAAGCATAAAACTTATTTATTCTGTCCCTGGAGATTAGAAAATTACACAGGGCAACTAGTCAATAACATTCTCGTTAGATATTATCCCCTTAAATCAATCAAATTTAAATCACTCTGTCTTACAAACAAAATAGATATACACGCGAAAGAAATAAGAAAAATACCAGAATTACCACGGATTTTGATTTTAATTACAACAATCCCAATTTATATCTTACTAAAAAGATTTTCAGGACATAAAACATGACACCACAATTATTAAGATATTTAGTGAGCGCCTCCTCGGCTTAACTCTCACAACAGACTGTCTACATAGAATCCATAGCTATATTCGCTGATAAAAAGGGCGGTCTTCTCTGCAGGGCCAAAAGTCTAAAACCATCCTGTACATATATAAATCTACCACCCGCCCGTGCATTGAATACTGCTGCCATATCTGGTCTGGTGCTCCTTCTATCCACCTAGTGGTAAGTGACAAAATTCAACGGAGAATCTGCAATGTGCTCGATCTCGATTTGGCAGCTCGGATACAGTCACTTTCTCACCGGCGTAATTTGGCTTCTCTATGTCTCTTCTACATGTACTTTCATGGCTTCTGCTATGATGAACTTAACTCACTGGTGCCCATATATACGAATTTACACGAGCCACAAGATTAGCAACTAGTCCCACCCTTTTACTGTGAAACTAATAAGATGTAAACGGAAATTCTACTCCATCAACTTCTTTTATCGCACTTCCCTTCCGTTTACTTGCTTCCCCGACAGCTACAAACTGCAATAATTTAAATGTAAAATCAATTGTCATCTTCTACCTCACTAACTTGCATCCTCTCTCTCTCATGCTCTCATTTCATTTCTTCAGTATTCTCATCCTTCTTTTACCCGCTTCCAGACACCTCCTGTATTCTGACACTCCTTCTCATAACTTTCTTCCTATGTCACCCCATGCACAACAGTGGCAGTATAATGCCTTGCTTGGGGCGATACAATTATAAAAAAAAGAAAACACTTAATGACAACCGACAACCTGTAAATGTACAATCACACTTTATGCCATCTAAGCGACAAAAATTACCTACTTACCAAGGCAACCTAACGTAAAAAACGCTGGATGCTATGTTTGTAAACATTATCTGCGTAAGTATTTTTACGGCACATAGCCTGCACACAGTAACCAGACCCGCATTCTTTGTCTTATGACAGTTCAAATGGAATACGCTTACTTTTTTGCACTAAATGCAACACAGCAAATTATATTGTTGCAATACGTACGTAAAACTGTCTTCGTTTTAATAATCATGAGAAAAGTGTCGTCATCAAAAAAACATCAATTTTACAGTAGTTGAACATCACAACCAATTTGACCAATTTGACCGAATATTGATAACTTTAGATGTGTCCTTTTAACGTCATTATTTAAATGTCAACAAGAACGCCGAATGACCAAGATGAAATGCATTTTATAATAAAAAGTAAATACACACATTTTAGGTTTACATTGGAATATAGGCCTAAGTTAAGTCAATTAATTGCCGTCCGTGATAATGTTTCTTTTATCCATGACTAACTAGGAAGAAGATTTTCCCGCAGTAGATTGCCATTTATTTCTGCGGTAAACTGCTTGCCAACCAACTCTACAAAACCTACTCTGTCCTGCTATTGAACCATAGCTTGAGGTAGAAGAGATTGGTTAGTTGTGAATATAGATGCTGGTTAGATCCTGAGACTTGACACAAAGAGTTGTGCGTTCAATACCAGGCTACAGCAGTGTTGAACAAGTAACTTGCAGGATTATAGGGAGATAATCCATAGGCTCTACGCAAGGGGTTGAGATTATATACCCCGGTGATTGTAATAAAGGGTTCTGTTCGAAATTTCTAGCACCTGAAGAAGGACGGAGCGTAGAACTGCCGAAACATCATACAAATGGCAAAAAAGGACTAGGACAATAGTTCAAATTGTCGAAATACTGTAAATACTACATCATCTTAGAAATATTGAAAAATGACAAAAAAGAAAAGCACAATAGTCTGAATTGTGTAAATACTGTAAATACTACCTCATCACAGAAATATAGACAACTGGCAACAAAGATGAGGACAATAGTCCGAATTGTGTAAATACAGTAAATACTACCTCGTCTCAGAAATACAGACAACTGGCAACAAAGATGAGGACAATAGTCCGAATTGTGTAAATACTGTAAATACTACGTCATCTCTGAAATATAAACAAGTGGCAAAGATGAGGACAATAATCCGAATAATGTAAATACCGTAAATACTACCTCATCTCAGAAACATAGAAAAAGACTTTTTTTCGACTGCCTCGTTTTGCTCTTGTTGTAAAATCAGAATCATTTCAATTTTGGTTATTTACACGGGAATTTAATTTCGTCATTCTGAAAAAAATGACACTAGAAATTTGTAACCATGATTTAAAGTGTTTTTTTCTGTTCTGTTCTCTGAAGTTCTATCTTACTGACTACGTCCACGTAAAAATGATTTTTTGAAGTTTCTAGCCAACTGAATTTTTCATACGCTGAGTTATTCTAAGGCGTAAGGTCACTTGACGTTCAAATAGCAGTCCTTAAACATTCACCGAAGTTCAATCAACGTTGAATATCGTGCATCTATAAGTTTCAGATTAAAGTAAGCAGGACTGTCTATTAAATTATGAAAAATCTTCGCAGATTTTTACGTTTTTCTGTGTTGTTTTCGTTTCGCAAAATCCGTGAATTTGTTCAAGCTAAGTTTCGAAAAAACTCTATATAAAATTCAACTATTTTTTAGTCATAATGCTGAATGTGTTAAAATTTTCCAACTTTTTAATAAGAAAAATCTCAATTTCATGTTAAAAATTGTCGCAAAGCAGTAGACATGTAATAATTCCATTTGAATTAAATCAATTTAAGATGGAATGATCTGATTATTACATGTCTATAATTTGTATGTAGTTACGTTCTCGGTAGGGTTAGGTTTGGATTGCTATGTGATATCAGTCCTTCTGTATGGAAGTGAATGCTGAATGATCGCATCAAAAATGAAGGAGTGGCTTGAGACAGCAGAAATGTGGTTTTACAGAAGAATGCTGTGGTACCCTGGACGGAGCATGTGTGCAACGATGAGGTGTTGGAAAGGATGCAAACGAGAAGAAAACGCATACTAAATATCAGGAAGAGACAAATGAGGTTCCTGAGACACGTAACGAGAAAGGATAGCCTGGAGAACTTAATACTCACAGATCGGATAAATAGAAGGAGAGACAGGTTAAACAGCGCAGGTCTGTGCAAATGGTTTGTGGATTGGGGCTTAGAGATACCAAGAGTAAAAATATTGAGGGCGACAAGAGACTGAGCCAAGTGGAAGTCTACTATTGTCTACACCCTGAAAAGACAGCACATGAAGAAAAAGAAGAGTATCTATTTTGAATTTTGGTATTCTATTTTGGCAAGCGTAACAGGGAGCTTTCAAAGTAGACAAACTTGTCAACCACTGCAAGCCTCTGACTGTTGACTGTAAGGGTTTTATCTTTTGTATTCTCTGAAGCTCTTGGTTGTTGATTTAGTCCCTAAGAAAAAAAATTGCTGCAACTATCAACCACCGAGATTTTTTAATGCTTCTTCTTCTTCTTCTTCTTCTTCTTCTTCTTCTTCTTCTTCTTCTTCTCTGTGCCTTGTCCTTCCAGAACGTAGGCGATCATGGCCTTCCACGTCTCCCTATGCCTGATGGCTCTTAGCATGCTTTCTCCTGTAACGTCTCGCAGGCCCCGTTCTGTCATCGATCCGCTTAGGCTCTTCAAATATGTTATCCGCTGCTTTCCTCTGTCTCTTTTTTCCCTCTATCTGGCTTGTTTTTATCAGGTTCTCCAAGCCCTTCTTCTTCATTGTATGTCCCAGGAGCTTCAGTTGTCTCTTCCTGATGCTCAATATTAATATCCTTTTCGTTTCCATTCTTTCCAACACCTCGTCCTTGCTCACATGCTCGGTCCACGATATCCGCAGCATCCTTCCATAGAACAACATTTCAGCTGCTTCAGGTTCTTGTATTGGATACTAACAACCTTTGTAAATAATATTTTCACGGAATACAACAATTAACCTATTCCTGTTGTTGAGTTATTTATTCTTACTCACGACATAACACTCTGTCATTTTTTCTCTCTATCTTGCCTGTGAACATCACGTTCTCCAAGACCTCCTTCCTCATTGCATGCTCCAGGAACGTTATCTGTCTCTCCCTGATGCTCAGTATTAATTTCCCTTTCGTTTATATCCTTTCCAAAACTTCATCATTGTTCGAATGCTCGATATCACTGCTAAATTTTGTTTCCTTAATTTGAGACGAATTTAATCTATGCTGGCAAGTTAAAAATTATCAGCTCTTTCGATATAAAATATATTTAGCTTTTTTAACACTACCTTCTGCTTATGCATACTTATAGACAACACGGTTGTTGATACGGGATTGAATTTTGAACTTGAATTAGCCGATTTTCCTGGAGCTTTTACAGTGTAAACATGACCGCTCGGCTTGTAGTGTGCACCAAGTAGAAACCATGTGCAGTATCCCGAATCTCCAGAGAATATGATAACTCATCGATGATAACTCGCCAGTTAAGATCTTTCGAGCTTGCTGAATCTTCTCGTCAGTGGTGAATTTTGACGTGCTTCCTGCTCCTTCTTCATGCACCACGGCCATTTTTAAACTTGTCGATCCATTCATACACATTTCTAAGCCGTTGTAAACTCACTGTGTAATGCGTTAAAAACGTCTGATATATTTTAGCTCCTGACACACCTTCCAACCAGAGACTCTTAGTTCCTCTCTGATGCCGACTGCTAGATGTGCTGCCATGGTGACACCGTAAAATGCAAATGCTATTATGTGACCTATAGTAGTACCTGCAGTCTCTTAACTTAACGTGTATTAGATGTGGACCCCCCAAGGGAACAGACTCCCTGAATTAATTGACTTTTCTTGTTTCTAATTGTCTAGAGCTCCTTAACAGTAATAACAGCCATTAAGGAGACATACAAATAACCGTTCTTTGATGATTTGACGTGACGTCGGAGGCGGTCATGGCTCTCCACTACTTCCTGTGCTTTGATATACTTAATAAATTTTGTCTCTTCGTTATTTCTCCTAAGCCATGTTCCACCATACATTTATTCAACCTCATTAATGTTATGCGTTCTTTTTTCTCTGTCCCTCAATCTGTCCTGTGTGTATTAGATTTTCCAAGCCCTCTTTCCTCATTATACCACCTAGAAATTCAAACTGTCTCCTTCTTATTTTAAATATGTTTCCTTTTTGTTTCCATTTTTCTAGAGCTTCTTCGTTTGGTCCATGGTATCCTCAGCATCTTTCTGTAGAACCACATTTGTGTTGCTTCAAGTTTCTCTTTCATGGTTTTATGGTAGAGACGATTAATTATATATGTCGGATAGAAAATTTGTTCTTAACGTAGTTCTTAGCAACCTAAGCATACATTTCTTTTTACGTCCTTAAATTACTAAATATACACCTGTTAATTATAGACTTTCTCAAACATTTTAAGCAATGGCACACCTAGATACAAGTGATAATATCACGGCACACACATTACAATTTTTAAACAGTATATATTTAGATGTTCTGAAATAAAACCATAGAATTTTTAAACATATAAATTTATTTATAAATGGAGCTTTGTCTCTGTGTGTGTGTGTGTCCGTGTGTGTGTGTGTGTGTGCGTGTGTCCGTTACCTATAGACTCGGCTGAACCGATTTTCTTGAAAATTTACACAGTTGTACTATAAGCGTCTATGAGTGTTTTTAGCTAGGTTTTGTGTCGAGGTACCCCCAATAAATATAGAAAATCGATAATCGAAAAAATCGGGTTATAGAAGGAGTGGTCCGATTTTAATCAAATTTGATACACTCATAGACAAATACATAAGAAACGATATTCAGAAGTTTCAAGGTTGCAGTTCTTACAATAGTGCAGAAAATCGATAATATTTATATATAAAAGGCAAGATGCTTGTGTGTGTGTGTGTGTGTCTGTCTGTCTGTCTGTCTGTCTATATTTTTTTCAGCCCTTTTATTTTAGATTTTGCTTAGGGTTTGGCTCTAAGTAGATATAATTGTAGTTCTTACTCTCAGCCATGATACCATTTACTCAGAGGACTTATTTAGCCTTCAAAATTCAGTTTACGACTAAAAAAAAATTATTTGATATCGATACCAGGAAATCAAAATTTGACTTACATCCATACATTTTTCTTTCAGTCTACGATTTCGCTTTAATTGGAAACAACTATTGCTTTTTTAGTCTTTCGTGCTAACGTCCAAAGAGTCTGAGCTCCAGGACTATGGATTAGTTTTAAAGCTTTCATTACACCCGAGCAACGCCGGGCTATACTGCTAGTACACACATAAATATGAACTTAATTTATTTCAATGTTTCTCTTCAATTAATTGTGCAGATTATTTTAGCGTGAAACCTGTGTCTCGTCTCTTCAACATTCGATCGAATGTGGGATAAACAGACCCTCATTTCTTCTTCAAGGCGTAATCTTCTTGCTTCTTATTCCTTTATGATATTTACGGTTTATTTTGATTCCCATGGATTAGTAGAAAATTATAATAGAAATGAGTTTGAGTTTGATTTTTGTTTAATGGCATATCAACACCTCTATGGGTTATTTAATGCCAAAAAGGTGGGGGTTTGAGATAGTATTCTAATGTTCAGTTGTAGGCAGAAGGTTGGTTTAGTCAAATTTGGATGAAATCTTTATTTTATTTATTGTTTTATTTCTTAAACCGAAGATGTCTTCTAGTTTCGTATTCAAAAACTTATTGCTGGTAATATTTTAAATAATCGTGTCGCTCCAAGCAAAGGCATTTTACTACCGTTGTTGTGCAGGGGGTTACATAGGAGGAATGTTATGAGGAGTGAGAGGTTGCAAGGGATGCCAGAAAGATAGTAGGAGGAGGAAGAGAATATTGATGAGAGTCGGGTGGACGAAGAAAAAAGCATCAGAGAGAGGATGTAAGTTAGTAAGACAGGAGATGACGATTGACTTTACATTTAAATTTTTTTTAAAAATCATCTCACCCCAAACAAGGCATTCCACTGCCACTATTGCGCATGGGGCTACATAGGGGAAGGTAAAGAGAAGGAGTGGTTAGACATAGGGAATGTCAGGAGGAAGATAACAGATGATTAAGGGTAGCGAGGATGAGGGTTGGGCAGATGGGAAGAGTGTTTGATAGAATGGGAGCAGGTTAGTGTGTTAGGAGGTGTCTATTGACCTTACATTTAAAATCCTGGATATTGTAGCCGTCTGGGAAGCACTCGTTTGGAAGAGAATTTCACAGTCGGGAAGTGCGAGGAAAGAAACTGTTGGAGTAGAAGTTACGGCTGCATTTTATCGGTTTCATTGTAAAAGGGTGGGATCTAGTTGCTAATCTAGTATCTCGTTCAAATTCGTATTTAGGGGGCACTAGTGATCTAAGTTCATCGGAGCAGAAGCCGTGAAAGTATTTATAGAAGAGACACAGGGAAGCCACGTCGCGCCGGTGGGAGAGAGACTGCAGGCGGTCTGCCAAGTCGGTATCTATCACATTACAGACCCTCCTCTGAACCTTATCGAGAAGCCCGAGGAGAACAGCAGGGGCACCCGACCAGATATGGCAGCAGTATTCAATGCACGGGCGGATGGTAGATTTATAAATGTGCAGGGAAAGCAAGTATGCGGAAGAGAATTTCCCAGGCGGGAGATGCGAGAAAAGAAGCTGCTAGGGTAGACCTGTCATAGAAATGATAAAAAATACTTTTTAAAATTGAATATTAAAATAAAATCAGCTCCTAACAAGAAATAGAAGAAACGAGTTCAAATTCTAAATTTATTGCATTCACTTACGTGCAAATGCCCTTGGGAAAAGGAATTAATCCGTCCTCCTTTAGAGCTATGAGTTAAATAACAGGGTAGATTAGGTCTTATAGCCTTGGTTGTCAACCAGTCTACGGCGGAAAGAAATGTCAACCAACTGTGCGAAAATCTTCTGCCTAGTCAGCTTCGAGACATCATCGCCCAAAGGTGTATCACGCATAGCACTTAACTGACTAACTGATTTAAAATAACACAATCGAACAATAGTGAAAAGTATTATTTGAAAAAAAAAAATATTTATTGACTTTCTGAAATGAGGTATTACAATTATCCGGACTGTTGTCTTTATATTTATTGCCATATTCCAGAGGTTTCATCCGTTGTATACTCCAATCTTCGTCAGGTGATATACGTTATAATTTCGAACCAAATCATTGTTTCGTCAATGGGGTAGATTTAGAGTGGTTTGCTTATCTATTCCTTTTCAGATTTATGGGGAAGTCTGTTCTAAAGAAGGGTAGTTGTATATTGTTGCAGGTTAACGGAATTTGGCCTTGTGGTAGACAGCCCACTATAAGTCATAAAATGATTATAAAATCAAGAAAAGCAAACTGAGTTGAAAAATAATATTTATATATATACACATATCAATAAATGTTTTTACAATTAAAGTAATAACTTGAAGTATAGGTCCAACGGAGGTTAAAATGTTCATGGCAAATAAAATTCGGAAAGTGATTTAAGGCTTAGGAATGTGGGGAGCGTGTAAGTGAGGAATGTCTTTGATGTAGTCGCTCCTTAGGTCAGAAAGTAGTTTTGAGACAGGGGAGAACGAAAGAGGCAAGCGTAGTAGCCACTTCATT
Source organism: Ascarosepion bandense (assembly GCA_037127315.1). Lineage (NCBI taxonomy): Eukaryota > Metazoa > Mollusca > Cephalopoda > Sepiida > Sepiidae > Ascarosepion > Ascarosepion bandense. Next base: position 2,124,141 of record JBBBDQ010029610.1, read on the forward strand.
TAGGTCAAGGGATATTGATTACACTCTTCTCCTGGGGTCTGCCTGCTGGGGTCTGTCCTTATCCACTTTTTATATCTGCTTTTTGGATCAAAGCAGCTCGTTTGGGAGTTCACACTTGTATTTTATTCTGGGCTTCTCATTGGCTGATAAATAAAATTCGCGTAGGCTCGCGAAATGGAAATTTGACATTTGATTAATTTTTATTTTTCAACCGGAACATCTGCGCAGAGACGACTTTTGGTCATTCGCTTTCTGGTCGTTATAGAGCAAACATCTGGTCCATCGCTTTTGCTAGGTATCACCACAGATTGTTCTAGTTCCGAGTGTCATGCATTTTCCGGATACTTTAGTCTTAGTTATTTCTCTTTAGTATCTTGGTATTTACTCGATAAATCTTTACAAAGGCGAGTTGAAGCACAAAGCTGAAAAAATTCCCGTAGACTCTACGAAGGCCCTTGTCTACTTTTCCCCATACGAGACTCTGCTCTTCGGTGTAGCCTCGTCAAGATTCTACTTCGCCTGAAAGCAGAGAGTCCAACAAGTTTAGCTTCCAGTTGAATTTTAGTAACTTGTCTCTATTTTTTATTCATCTCTGCTGTGGTCAGGTATTGAACTCACAATTCTTTTGGTCGAGTCGCTCTTTCATTCACTGGACCATGTGTTATTGGGTGGGGATAGTGTAAATAGTGTAAATACTTATTCATTTATTCACATTCTAAAGCTTTACCATTGCAACTTCCATACAAACATATTCACTTATTTACGAAATCCAGTACGAAATGGATTAACTGCGTCAAACTTTTAATTTATTTGATTAATGTTTATTTTTAACGAATACTCGTATTTGAAGAAAAACGCTCAGCTTTTTAGAATTAAACAGTACATTTATTTATACATACAGACTAGAATAATCGAAAAATCTAAGTAGAAGAATATGCGTCCGCAGGTAGGATTCAAACCTGCGCCCCTAAGCACTATTTTTAATTATGTCCTTTGTGGTGAAGTGGTCTAAATCAATTGTCTGTTTATCCTAAGGGAAGCAGGTTCCAATCCTACCAGGGGACGCATATTTTCCTGAAAAGTTTTCTCGATTATTCAGGCCGGTAGATATAAATAAATATACTGTTTAATTGTATATAAAAAAAAAAATTGATCGTTTCACCCCAAGCAAGGTGGTACCGCCACTGAGGTGCAGGAGGAAACAGTTTAGATAGGAGGAGAGTAAAGTGGAAGACGAATCAGTTACACGGAGTTTCAGAAAAAGGGGCAAGAGAAGGATGGGAATACAGGTGTAAAGACAGTTACGAAGGTAGAGAGAAAAGAAAAGAACAAGATATACAGGTTGATGTAGAAAGAACTGGAGTCAAGTGGATAAGAGATGTGGTACTGATATTGCAATTCCTGGAGGTTGTAGCCGTCACGAAAGTAAGTATATGTACAGGAGTTCCACAGGTGAAAAGTGCGAGAAAAGAATCTGATGGAGTAGAATTGTCGGCTGCATTTCGTTGATCTAACTGTAAATGGGCGGCACACCAGTGACTTAAGTCCGTCGGAGCAGAAGCTATGAAAATATTTGTAGAAGAGACGGAGGGAATCCACATTCCACCGGTAGCTGGAGTCGAGCCATCAAGTCAGGACCTATTACATTTCATATTCTCCTTTGGAGCCTATCGAGAACACTGAGATGAACAAAATGGGCGCCTGACCATATATGACAGAAGTAAAAAAAAAAGACAAAAGTATCTATTTCAATATTAGTATCCATTAACAATAATATGTAAACGAATAAATTAAAAATTTATGTCTGAGTTAATCCATTTCGTAAGACTGCATAAAATAAAATGTCTTTGTATACATTAGGATACGAAAGTAGGGCAGATATGAATATGACAAAAAAATCAGAAAAGTGTGTGTTTAAAAGGCTGAATTCGTCTTTGCCTAATTGCAAATCTTTCGTGACCGAGCGGCCTTAGACACGTCAGATCACTTGACGGTTTCCCCTAAGGGATATAGCTTCTAATCCTACGGATATATTTTCCCTTGTGAACGTAGGTTTGAATTCTGTTGCATATTTTCCTAACAATATTTCTTGATTATTCAGGCTCGTAGATAAAATTAAATATACTGATTAATTTGAAAAAAAAAAAAAGATTATCAACTCATATACGAGTATACATTAAAAATTATGTTTCACCAAATGTTTCACCAAATTAGAATATATATTGTTCTGTTGTGAGAATATTTCGCGAGAAATGGTGGTTGGGAAACACTGACTTACATAAACTGTTTACAGCTTCACTTTACAATTTTCGAATTCACTGCTCATGAATTTAAGGACAATTATTCAATAAAACTCATAGAGTGTTTATTTTGAGGTTTGAGAATATTTTGAGGACCCTAGAAGTTATGTCTGGATTCGTAATCGGAGGCCACAATTTAAACCACCTAAGGTACGCAGATGATACAGTGCTGATAGCAGACACAGAAAGGAAGCTACAAGACCTCCTAGAGAAGGTAGCAGAAGAAAGCAAAATGAAAGGACTAGAAATAAGCTGCACGAAAACCAAATGAATGGTCATCAGTAGAAAGGGCAGCCCAAAATGCCAAATACAGGTCGGGGATACCAGAATCAAGCAGGTACAAAAATTTAAATATCTAGGAAGCGTTATAACGAAAGACGGAAAGGGCGATACAGAGATACGAAGTCGAATTGGCATGGCGAAGGAAGCATTCTAGAAGTTGAGTAAAGTATTAAGAAACAGGAGAATTTCGCTAGAAACTCGGAAGAGAGTACTGGGTTGCTACGTGATGTCCGTCCTTCAATATGGCAGTGAATGCTTGAAAAACTTGAAGCAACTGAAATCTGGTTCTACAGAAGGATACTGCGAATATCATAGATCGAGCATGTGAGCAATGATGAGGTCGTAAAAATTATGAAAACAAAAAGGAAATTAATACTGATGATCAGGAAGTGACAGCTGAAGTTACTGGGACACGCAATGAGGAAGGAGGGCTTGGAGAATCTGATGCTACCAGGCCAGATAGAAGGAAAAAGAGACAGAGGAAAGCAAGGGACATATTTGAAGGACCTAATCAGGTGAATGACGGAACGAGGATTGCATAGCGTAACAGGAGAAGGCGTGCTCAGAGCCAGGGATAGGTAAAAGTGGAAGGCCATGATCGCCTACGTCCTGAAGGGACAAGGCACATAGAAGAAGAAGAATTGCTTATTCCGTTCCCCGTTAAAACACTTCCCAGTTAACGGCTCGGAATGAGAAATCGGTTACCCATGTTCGAATTCAAATCTAGTTTGTCACATTCAGTTAGTTAAGTGCAGTAAGTGATACACGCTTTGGGCGATCATGTCTCGAAATAAACATGACTAACTGGGCAGAAGTTTATCCCGCAGTAGGTTGCCATCACTTTCTGCGGTAGACTGCTTGCCAGCCAAGGCTATAAAACTCAATGTGTCCTGCCATTTAACTCATAGGTAGGGGGAGATGAGATAGATTGTATTACATTATTATATTAAGTATAATTACTGGGGGATCAGTTTATTACGTATAACAAGAGAAAATCGATCACCCACTTCATACCCACTGCAAATTTCTACCTATTTCTACCTATTATATTCAGTCAGTCAGTTAAGTGCCATAAGTGATACACGCTTTGGGCGATCATGTCTCGAAAGATACCTGACTGACTAGGCATGATTACTCCGCAGTAGATTGCCATTACTTTCTGCGTAGATTGGTTGCCAGCCAAGGCTATAGAACTCAATCTGTTCATCCATTTAACTCATAACTGGAGGGAATGCATTCAATACCAGATATGAATAAAACATTGAGACAAGTTACTAAAGTTCAACTGGAAGCAAAACTTGTGGGACTCTCTGTTTTCAGGCGAAGCAGAACCTAGACGAGGCTACGCCGAAAAGCAGAGTCTCGTATGGGGAAAAGTAGACAAGGGCCTATGTAGGGTCTCCGGGAATCTCATGATGTAGGCGATCATGTCTTTCCACGTACTCCCTGCCCCTGGTGGCTGTTTGCACACTTTCTCCTGTAGTACTGTCATCCACCTGCTCAAGCCCTTCAAATATGTTATCCGCTGCTTTCCTCTGTCTCTTTCTCTCTATATCTGGCCTGTTGGTATCAAGTTCTCCAAGCTCTCCTTTCTCATTGCATGTCTCAGGAACTTTAGTTGTCTCTTCCTGATGCTCAGTATCATTTTCCTTTTTGTTTCCATATCATCATTGCTCATATGCTCCGTCCATGATATTCGCAGCATCTGGAAAATAAATACATAGAAACTCAAAGTGAGAGATCAGTTTATATTTTGATTGCAATGCATAATTGATCCCTGAATTGATACCCACATTATAATATCAATTAACCACCATTGACAACCGCACCTACCTCCCACTAGCATGGAACAGGCTTGCCTCCCAGAGAGTAAAACACTCCGCCTGCTTGGGCTCACACTCTCAGCGGACCATAGGTGGAATGACTATATCGAATCCATTGCTAAATCCGCTGCTATGAAAGTCGGTTCTCTTTGCAGGGCCCGGAAGTTCTTTCCGTCTGAATTTATCCCACCCGTGTATTGAATACTTCTGCCATATCTGGTCGGGTGACCCTGCTATTCTCCTCGGGGTTCTTGAGAAAATACAACGGAGAATCTGTAATGTGATCGATATCGACTTGGCTGACCGCCTCAGTCACTCTCTCACCGGCGTGACGTGGCTTCCCTGTTCCTCTTCTATAAATACTTTCACAGCTTCTGCTCCGATGAACTTAGATCACTGGTGCCCCCTAGGTACGAATTTGCACGAGATACTAGATTAGCAACAAGGTCCCTTTTACAGTGAAACCGATAAAATGTAACCGCAAATTCTACTCCAACAGCTAATTTATCGCACTTCCCCCCTGTGGATTTCCCTTCCACATACTTGCTTCCCCGACAGCTACAATCTCCAGGAGTTAAATGTATGGTCAATAGACACCTCCTAACACACTAACTCGCACCCACTCTCTCAAACATTCTTCCTGTGTACCTCCTTACTCGTCTATCACCCTCCTTCTGACATTTCCTATATTCAATCGCTCTCTCAGCACCTTCCCCTATGTAACCCCCTGCGCTATAGTGGCAGTAGAATGCCTTGCTTGGGGTGAAATGATTAATAAAAAAAATATATATATATTTTTGTTGGTTTATCGAATTCTGATTAGGTATCCACTCCTCCTCCCAGCTATAGTTAAGCCGAGTTCGAATTCCAGTTGAATCCATTGTATTCACTTACGTGCAAATACCTTTGGGAAAAGTATTAATCCGTCTCTTCCTTCCAGTTATGGGTCAAATAGCAGGACAGATTGGGTTCTATAGCCTTGGTCGGCAACCAGTCTACCGCAGAAAGCAATGGCAACCTACTGCGGGATAATCTTCTGCCCAGTCAGTCATGTCTCTTTCGAGACATGATCGCCCGAGCGTGTATCACGTATGGCACTTGACTGACTGATCACTAAAAACAGTATTTTATCCTGAAAAAAAAATCTCTTACAATCTCCAAAATTAAAAAAAAATTTCTGACTTTAAATAACCTGGAAAGCGTTTATAAGCCGTAGAAACGAATCAATAAAGAAACAATTCTTTTTTTTCTCTCTGTTTAGGCTGTAGAATATTAATCCACCCAAACAGTAATGTCTCTTGATTGTTAAATGTAACCGAATAGCGGAAATTAATAATCACAAAGGCTGAAAGATTAGCGAAATGTTGCCTTTGAATAAACCTACATTTGAAGAAGACAGCAACGCTTATTCTGAATTGATATCCATTTTTTTTCTATATAAAACCACTTTATTTCGGCTTATTTCTGGTGACGTCAGTATCCTGGGGATCTGTCTCGTCTGCAATGAAGCATGCACAGTGAATACCAACCGCAACTCTTTCTCAGAAGTTCTGTTTTTAGGGCTACGACACGTTTTGAATATGCATTTTTCATGGGATTCTGCCCTTTTTCGCCAATCCATCCAACTGAAATGACTGACCTTCAATCCGCCATTATGACATAGGCGTTTTTGTAAATCAATTTGCTGTACAAGTATACCATAAAGGTCAAGGATTAATTCATACTCCTAAAAATAATGCTTGTATTTATCTTATGCATACATGCATATATATATATATATATATATATATATATATATATATATATATATAACTTCGAAACGAAAATTCGAAGTTTTCGTAAGGATACCTTTATGATATCTTCACTCATTGGGGCTAATTTTTAGCTAAAAATAACAAAAAACATTCCCGATAATTAAACACATCATAAGGATGTTCTTCTGAAATTTCCAAGTCGTCATGAACCTTACACTAAGATTATCGATCTGTAATATCGAATAATTACGATAAAAAACTGCTTGCCAAAATATCTTTTATCAGTGAAACTATTGAAAAATATCTATCACAACTCAGCACAATATATATACACTACCGGCCATAATTATTAGGTCACCCTTATGTCTTAAAAAATGATTTTAAAAAAAACTAATTTTTAGTACTTATTGCCAAGTGAATAATTGTAAATGAAAATAAAATGGTTCTTTTGTTAATACTGCACAATAACATGTGCATCAAATGAATTTATAAATATTTAATAATTACCTATATTGCAGTTTCATCAATGAAAGAATGAAGAAAATTTACAGTGATTCGTACGAGTTCATCTTTGCTTCCTTTCCTTGTAAAATTTTGCAAAGTAATAATAACAAAAGAACTTTTCTATTTTTATTTAGCATTATCCACATTAAAATAGTATGAAATGCATCATTTCTTTAAAAAAAGGTTTGGACCAATAATTATGTCCAGAAGTATACATATACGCATCGTTCATTAGAACATCTCAGCTATTGGAGGTGTATAATGGTAATATACACGCTAAAATGTCTGCCTCCTTCTTCCGAGCGCCCATAGCTCAGAGGTAGAATCGCTGACTGACGCCAATTCGGTCGGGTTTTCAATCCTGGGTTAAAAAGCAATCGGAGTCTAATCGTACTGATGAGCTGTGATACAGTGAAACAGATCTGTCTGCGGATGACTATATATATATGTATTTGTGTGTGTGTGTGTGTGTGTGTGTGTGTGTGTGTGTGTGTGTGTGTGTAAAAATTCAGATATAACTAAAATTATAACTGTAAAAAGAATATAAATATAAGACATTATTCTCAAGTATTTACACTATTCACATTGTTCGGACTCTTGTACTCATCTTTATTGTCATATTTACGACATTTCGTCCGTTGTACACATTGTACACTATTTGCATTATATTGATTTCTTTTTCTAAATAAGTGTTGCAAAATGAAATCGATATATTTGTCAGAGGACGACACGCGTCGGTAAAGAATATTTTTTTGTTCATTTTTTATGACAGTCACTATACCCGTTATCAAAAACGTTACATTTTTTCTCTGTTTATGAAACTGTGTTTGGCTAATGCTGGCGTTTTCTCGTTTGCTGAAACTAATTTCATATATATATATAGTGCATGGATATGTCTTGCAGGCTATAACAACGCGTTTAGTAAAATAAAGCAAGTTAAAAGATGTGTTGGGCATTTATTATTCTTCAATATTTCGAAATAAAAATCTCACCTTCAGAATGATAGTAGAGCTTGTTTTCACGTCCGTCTGCTCGTGTACCGTGCCTTTCAACGCATGGTCATCATTTGCTGCTACTGCTGTCGTCAATTGTAGTGTGTGTGTGTGTGTGTGTGTGTGTGTGTGTGTGTGTGTGTGTGTGTGTGTGTGCATGTTTGTCCCTGTAAGTGTGTTTGAGCATGTATGTGTGTATGTTTTTTCTTTATTTTTTTTATTATGTGTCCGTAGACCGATAGTAGAATTTGGCTTTTTTGCTTCTTCGTTAAAGTGATAGTGGGTGCCGTTTTACGATCTGCTTTAATTTATGGTTTATATATATGTGCGTTGAGGCGTTGAGCGATAGCATGATTTAGCATCTTTACACTTCTGTCAGAGTGGTAGTGGACGTCTTTTTACGACTTGGTGTTATAACTATCTGTTTTAATTGGAGGCAAGTTTATTGCTACATTTTTTTGCCATCCGTTATTCGTACTCGTGTGTTCTCATGTGTGCGTATGCCCGAATGTGTCAAGTGTGTGTGTTTATAATTTTTTTCATTTGACTGAACAGTGATACTAAACATCATTATAATACAATACTATACATATATATATATTATATATATATATATTTATATAGTATATAACTATATATAAATAAATATATAATACTGTTTGATTATAAACAGAATATCTATTTAAATACGAGTATTGATAAAAAATAATGTTCAAACAAGTCATTTCAAATTGTCGGTTGTTTAAAACCATTTCGTTAATCTTCGTAAATTTCCGTAACATGTTTACATTTGTTGACATTACGATACATTTCAGAACAGATGTGGTTATTACGATAAACCAAAAATTGTGTTATATAGGCTAGACTTGACTTCGTTTAGACTGTTGGTCATACGTGGTCGAGAGGTCTAAGACGAGCAAGATCAATCGGTGGCTTCCACTATGTGGATAGGAGTGGCTGATTCGAATCCTGCCGATTGTTACACATTTTCGTAACAAAAATTTCTCGAAAATAACCAGGCCAGTAGAAATAAATATATAATAGTGTTTGATTATAAACAGAATATCTACTTAAATACGAGCATCCATAAAAAATACTGTTCAAACAAATCATTTCATATATATATGTCTAGCCACATTGATGAGCTGTGGTACAGCGAAAGGGGCTTGTATGTGGATGACTAATATATTTATTTATTTATTCAGAAATTATATGTTACAATATCACTACAAAAGTACTTATTTTGTTTCGACACTTCTTGTGTCTTGTCAAGTGATGTGGTTTATTTTAAACTGAATGATTTTAAAAGGTTAAAAACAAGAAAAAAATAAAGTAGATATAATTGTTAATTAATAATGCTGATCTCAATTTAATCAAATTTTAATGCCCACCAAGATTATTTTTTATTCTGCCCACATATTCTCCAAATTAGAAGTTGCTTTACTCTGATTAGTCCACATTGTACAAGCAACAATGCCTCCCTGATTAAAAAGGTTTTGCTTGTTTTTAACCTTTTAAAACCATTCAATTTAAAATAAACCACATAACTTTACAAGACACGAGAAGTGTCGAAACAAAATAGTTACTTTTTTAGTGATATTGTAACATTATAATTTCTGAATAAATATAATTAGCTCTATTTTGTACTGAGCACTTTTTAAAAATAGATGTTTCTTTGGACAAGGAATATTATTCCACCCATACTTATATATATATATATATATATATATATATATATATATATATATATATTGAATTATGAAATAATGATGTTTAGTACCAGAATTGTTGATTTTTTAGTATTATACTGCTAAGAAGAAAGTTATGATGAGCTGGTTTTTTGGTAATAAATTGGTTGATTTCAACAAAAAGTGCACACAGAATGAATGTGGAAAGGTTTTTCGCTAAACTGAGCAGTGCTCTTATCGAATGAAGACATTACAATAATGCAACCACTAAAATCTGGATGACTGCTCAGTTAAGTGACAAATATATATTTTAGTAGTAGTTCGAAAATGAGGACAAAACTGGAAGTAGCGGAAATGTGGTTCTACAGAAGGATGCTGCGGATATTGTGGACTGAGCATGCAAGCAACGATTAGGTGTTGGAAAGAATGGCAACGAAAAGGAAATTAATACTGAGCATCAGGAAGAGACAACTGAAGTTCCTAGGACACGCAATGAGGAAGGAAAGCCTGGAGAACCTGATACTGACTGGCCAGATAGAAGGCAAGAGAGACAGAGGAAGGCAGCGGATAGCATATTTGCAAGATCTGATAGGTGGATGACGAAAAGGGGGTTGCCAGGAGTAACAGAGACAGGCATACTGAGAGCCACAGGGATAGGGAGACGCGGAGAACCATGATCGCCTACGTCCTGAAAGGACAGGGCACATAGAAGAAGAAGAAGAAGAAGAAGAAGAAGAAGAAGAAGAAGTCTCGCTCCACAGACCGAATCATTTACTTTTAAACAATGTCCAATACGTAGCAGATCAATATTTGTACTAATATACTTCTTACTGAAGGTGCGCGATATAGCACCGAAACACGACAGGTTTTTTATAGCAATTTTTTTATTATAATCCTCAATAATAAAAATATAACTAAACATATATATTGATTTTCTAAGCTCCGTTTAGATGTGGCACAAGGCCGAAAGCATGGGGTACCCAGTGAGAATCGAACTCACTACTCAGTTGTAACAGCTTCTAGCGAGACAAGCTTGCTAGCCATTACACCACGTTGGGTGCCCTATATATATATATATATATATATATATATATATATATATATATATATATATATATATATATATATATATATATATATATATATATATATATATATATATATATATATATAGTTTAAAATTTCAATATCAAAATGTATTTCTGAATAAACATAGGGAAATGATTAGTATGTGTTGTCGCAGAAATCAATTTAGATTGCAATAATTATCTTATTCTTCCATTTAGTTACAATGTTTCGTTTTTTTAAAATTTGGCTACTGGACAGATAGAAGGAAGGAGAGACAGAGGAAGGCAGCGGATAACATATTTGCAGGGTCTGATCAGGTGGATGACGGAACGGGGGTTGCCAGGAGCAACAGGAGCAAACATACTAAGAGCCACGAGTGATAGGGAGACGTGGAGATTCATGATCGCCTACGTCCTGAAGGGACAGGGCACATAGAAGAAGAAGAAGTAACCTTCTCCCTCCTACCTACCACTACTAACCCAATCGTCAAGCTACATACCTCCTACTACCATAGAAGAAATCACAACTAAGATTCCGTTAGCCAATATTCCCCCACCTCTTTCTTTAGCAGCACATCCCTCAGGCATTAGAATTTTTCCTCATTCTTTGTTTAAACGGGGTTGACAATGCACGTATTATCTGAGATGTTGAAAAGGGCACCTTTAAATTTCATCTGAATTTACTGATAACATATATACATGCATACACACACACACACACACACACATACACACACAGACACACGCGCACATATATATACAGTACTGTGCAAAAGTATTAGGACAAGAACTATTTTATCTTTTAAGAGGCATCAAAATAAAGTTTAAAATCACCTCTGTCCTAGCAATTTTGCACACTACCTGTAGTATGCAAAAGTATTAGGACATATATATATATATATATTATAAACATATACTGTTAAATATAAGTGACAATGAATGTCTATTATGTTTAATCTTATGCCGTTCTAAACATCGTATTTTGGCTTTAATTTCTGGTGAAAATAAAGACAAAAATTATCCAGCATTAGAATAATTTTTTATTAAGTTGGTTCTAAGCTTCGGCTTGCATGAGCCATCTTCAGAGATGTTACAGAGATGTTAACATAAAAACATCCACCATCAAAGACGATTTTATCTTGTGTTGACATAAAACTTTGCTAAGCAACGATGACAGTTACCAAAAATAGCAAACGCAATTCGTAAATTTGTAATGCTGTTCTATGACGTCACACCGCGTGAGAGCTCGAAATGTTAACTGACCCATACATTTCAATGCAATGTAATGGGTTATGACCAGATTCAAACGTGATTTTATTAAGTGTTGGTTGTTTTCGTTGTTTTGATTTAATCTAGATGGCCTTTAATATCTGAAGGTTCTTTTTTTGCTGTGTGTATGACTGACTAGTATTATATTGTTGACTAAACCCATTAGCACGTAGGCGATCATGGCCTTCCACGTCTCCCTATCCCTGGTAGCTCTTAGCACACTTTCTCATTAAACATCTCGCAACCACCGTTCTGTCATCCACCTTCTCAGGCCCTTCAAATATGTTCTCCCCTGCTTTCCTCTAACTATTTCCCCTTTTATCTGGCCCGTTAGTATCAGGTTTTCCAAGCTCTCCTTCCTCATTGCATGTCCCAGGAACTTTAGTTGTCTCTTTCTGATGGTCAATATTAATTTCCTTTTTTATCCATTCTTTCCAACTCCTCATCATTGCTCAGTCCATAATATCCGCATCATCCTTCTGTAGAACCACATATCATTCGCTTCAAGTTTTTCTTTCCTCTCTGATGATATTGTTCAGCATTTACTGCCATATTGAAGAACTGATATCGCATAGCAATTTATTACTCTCTTCTTTGTTTCTAGTGAAATTATCCTGTATCTTCATACGTTACTCAACTTCTGGAATGCTTCTTTCGCCATGCAAACTTGCTTTCGGATCTCTTTATCACACTTTCCATCTTCTGTTAGAACACTTCCCAGGTATTTGAATTTTTGTACCTGCTTGATTTTAATATCCCCAACCTGTATTTGGCATATTGGGATGCTCTTTTTGCTGATGACCATGCATTCGATTTTCTTGCAGTTTATTTATAGTCGCTTTTTGTTACTCTCTTTAGCTACCTTCTGTAGGAGGTGTTGTAGTTTCCTTTTCATGTCCGCAATCAGCACTGTATCATCTGCATACCTTATATTGTTCAAATTGTAGCCTTCGATTACAAATCCTGGCATAACCTCTAGGGTCCTCTAAACAGTCTGGCTGAACAAGTTGAATAGATCCGGTGAAAAGACGCATCCTTGTCTTACACCCTTTTTTTATCTTTGTGTATCTGCTGAATTCGTTACCTGTCTGTATGCAGGCAGGTTGCTGCCAGTAGAGAGTCTTAATAATTCTTATGTGTTTCCCAAATATGTTGAGGCTTCTGAGCATCAATTCTTTGTGGCGTAATTTGTCAAACGTTTTCCAATTTTTCGAGCTGAATAGTTCACTTTCCTTGTACATAACTACGTTACAATAAATTTTGTATTTTTTATGATTACTAAGGGAACTACACAATGAAATAAAGAACAAATGCAGACAGGCGAAAGATGGATGGCTTAACGACAAAGTGCAAAAATAGAGAGATTGAGCAAGACCAATACAGAAAATAAGTAAACTAACAGGACATGCTCCTCTAAAAGATCTATAAAATCCGAGGATAGAGGAACACTCATATAAGAAGAGAAAATACTTCAGCAATGGAAAGAATATGTAAGAGATTTCTTCCACGACAAGAAAGAGTAACCGAAAATTCACAAAAATACTGGCAGACCGGAAATATTAAAATCCGAAGTGAAAGCTGCATTGGCCAAATTGAATAGAAGCAAAGTAGCTGGACCAGACGGCATTGTAATAGTGATGTTGGGAGACTTTGACGACTTCGGCATAAACAAAATCACAGAAATTGTTAATGATATCTACAACAGGACGAAATTCCGGAAAAGCTAAGCAGGCTGATTTTCATAGCACTGCCGAAGAATCTAGATGCAAAAGAATGCAAAGGAACGCGATATTTACGCTTAGAGTGTTATCGGAAACGACGATAAATGCAGACGGACGTGTTCCAGTGTTTCAACGTACATTTAAAGAAATTCGACAAGGTATGCCACAAAGACCAGATAGAGACAATCAGCAACCTTGACATATTCAGGAAAGACATTAAACTAATCCAGAACCTGCCCGTAGAGTAATCAAGAACCTGTCCTGTATTCAGTTTCTGTCCGTATGCAGGCAGTTTGCTGCCTCCATACGGACAGGAAACGAATTGAGCAGATACAGAAAATGGATGTATATTGTCACCAGATCTATTAAACCTAGACAGAGAGACCATTCTGAATTTCAGGATTTGTCATTGAGGGCCGCAATTTGAACAATATAAGATACACGGATACTAGAGTTTTGAAAGCAAATACGACAAAGAAACTCCAAGAACTCTTACAGGAAATAGTTAAAGAAAGCGGAATGAAGAAATACAAGAAAAACTCTAATGTATGGTAATCAGTAAAAAAAGGGCCCCAAAATGACAAATACTAGTTGATGATACCAAAATCCAACAGCTGCAGAAATTTAAATATCTGGAAGTGTTCTTACAAAGGACGGAAAGTGCGATATGCAGGTCCAAAGGTGTATTGGCATGGCGAAAGTTGCATTCCAGAAGCTGAGTACAGTTATAAGAAACAGGAAATTTCGCTGGAAACAATACAGAGAGTACTGTATTATTATAATAATATAGTTGTTTAGCCAAGACTATCATCATTTTGGTTTTCAGATTATACAACAAGAAGGGAAACACAAAAAGAGAACTGAAAAAATCAAGCGGATGGCTAAACATCCAGTATCATTAAAAACACATCCTGTCAAATTATAGTGGAACAATTTCATGGCACTAATAGATATGTAGAACAGGCGTAGGAACGTAAAATATTCGGTGTTGTTGCCCACGTGCGTGACTAGTCCACTGAGAGTCATAACATACGCAAAGACATAACTAGGCGAAAGAAAAATACTTATGCAATTGATCTTTGTTGTTTTTTTTTTTTTGGTACTTTTCAAAGGGGTCGCATCTTAGATCCATTTCCATAGATTAATTACTTCAGTAGCTCTTCTTTCGAACAAATCAGTTAGAGAAATATTCGAACTTGGGTCTCATGGTCGAAAAAGGAAAAGTCTTAAAGACGATTGACAAGTTACTGTGATTAAGTTTTCATTTAATATTTCTTTTGCTCGTATAAACGTTTTCTTTTCAAGATATAAGGTGTCTATAAAATGTTAAAAAATTCCAAATATTTTGTATATACTAACGCTTTCGGCTATTCCTTTAATAATTATTAAAGATGATTTTTATTTTAGCGTTTAACTGAAGTATACATTATTTTATGTATATATCTACAGTTATATATTTTTCACAAACACTGCTAGCACATTATGGCCGTGTTCATAGTTGATGTTATTTAGTATTAGCTTTATTATTTACATTATTGGTGCTTCTGTTATTTTTAATTTATTTTTCTTACATGTAAATGAGGTTATTATATTTATCTTTTCTACAAGTATATTGAGGATGCACTCGAAGTGAGTCATGGTCAGAGTGATGCAACATGAGTCTTCCCGATAAGCATGTAGTGATAGGTCCAATATTTGTGAGTTTGGTTTGATCAGGAACGCAATTCATTACGAGTTATGTGAATTCATTAATAATTTTGGTTCTTTTGTAATTTTAATCTTGCAGGCGTGTTGTTTTTTTTTAATATTTATAGAGTAGGTAATTAATTTTCTTGTTCAGGTCAACTAGGGTTGTGTGTTTCTTTATAATATTTCTAAGAAAAAATTCTCTTTCTCTCTTTACATATACAGAGATAGGAGAGAAAGAAAGAAAAATGAATAGCAATTTTTAAAATACTTGTAATACTTTTTTCGTGTTCTGGTTGAATAGGGTAGTTTATTTATTCATCTAAAAGTAAATGATCTATCTATCTATCTATCTATCTATCTATCTATCTATATATATATATATATATATAAAGAGAGAGAGAGAGAGAGAGAGAGAGAGAGAGAGATTGAGAGATAGAGAAAGAGGAGAGAAGCGCCAAGAGAGTGAAAGAAATGAAGTTTTTAAAATATTTTTAATACTTAATTTATTTTCGTGTTCTAGGGGTGATTTTTTTTTGTTTCTAAAAGAAAATTATCTATCTATCTATCTATCTATCTATATATATATATATATATATATATATATATATATATAGATATATATATATACACACACATGTATGTATGTATGTATATATTATAAATTATATTTTAGAACATGTACAAACTACAATCTACAACAAAATTGTGCATTTTGTTTCGACATTGAAAGCACCATGTCTCATCAGGTAGTTAATAATGATGGTAACTCACTTCCTTTTATTTTTGGAAAACTTATCGTACGAAGTAAGAGGATAATAAAAAGGAGGGGGGAAATAAAGAGGGAAGAAGGTAGAAAAAATGCTAAAGCAAAAACAGAAATCAAAATAGGGAAAAGAAAGAGGAAAGAGAAGGACACAGAGGAAATAAAAAGCAAAATGGAAAACAAAAGAGAAAAAGAGAGAACCAAGATGAAAGAGCCAATGAAAACGGCTCAGAGAGAAATAGACCCAAAATTTAGGTGGGAAGAAAACTAGATACAGATATCATTCACGCGATGTTTTGGTTTAACAAAGCGGAAAAAGTGAGAAAATGCACATTCGTTCGTTACGTCGTATAAAACTAAATCCTTTGGCATTAAAAAATAAACGATGAACTCTCATACATAAACATTAGAATTATTAAAAAAGCGCAGATTTGAAGATATTTAAAAATACAAAACGAAGATATAAATTCATTCGTGCTAATGTAATAAATTGGAAAAGTGAAATTTTATATATATATATATATATAAAAGAATTAAATTTAAAATTAAAATTTATATATATATATATATATATATATATATATAGAGAGAGAGAGAGAGAGAGAGAGAGAGAGAGAGAGAGGAGAAACAGCGAGAGTGAGCGAATAGCAGTTTTTAAATCCTTTTAATACTTAATTTAATTTTCGTGTTCTGGTCGATTAGGGTGGTGTAGTTCTTATGTTTCTACAAGAAAATTATCTATCTATCTATCTATCTATCTAGAGAGAGAGAGAGAGAGAGAGAGAGAGAGAGAAAAGGATAGAGAGAGAAAAAACGAGAGGTGGAGAGAGACAGATAGCTCAATAGATAGACACTGAGAGATAGACAGAGACAGACGGACAGAGAGACATAGATATATAGGTACTGATAGATAGATAGATAGATAGATAGATAGATAGATAGATAGATAGATAGATAGATTGTGCGTTTGCAAGTGTTCGTTTCATGCTCTCCCTTAAGTATTGCACAATGTTTTTAAGATCTTTACAAACGAAAGTTCCCTTAAAATTTGTTCATCTTTGCGCGTGAGCGGCTCTGCTTGATGTCTTACAGCTGTTCCTACGCCTTACACAAGTGTAACTAAATACAGCCTCCTGACCAAAATCCCCCGTTGGTTCATTTAAAATGTTTAACCGTTTATTCATCACATCAAATACCGACGCCCACCACGCCATGAGATGGTTAAATCCCGAACGCCGCTTCCCTAATTGCCGGTCTGCTGTTTTTCATGTGTCTCACTTGGGAAGGCATTTCCAGCAGAAAACGACGCGATCGTGTGTCAAATGTCACTCCGACCTGTGCCGTTGTCAAGGCGACTGTTTGATGTCTATGATAGAAGTCTGGATCGTTGAAACGACGGCATGAGGGAAACGTTTTTGAAGCTTATTTGTCACTAGATATCCAAATTTATCTCCATTTCTGAATTATTTTTTAAACAACTATTTCTATTTGATCGCCAAATAATTATACAGTTAATAACTTGCGTTTTTCACTTATTTAGGTATCTTTACATGCTTTGATGTAATTAGATTTTGATATCTTTGCACAGTTTTACATATTCTCAGAGTTTCTCTCTGCTTATATATATATATATATATATATATATATATATTTCATTTGTAAACGAGTTATTACGCAACCTAGGTTTCTACCATGTGGTATCTTCAGGCAATTTGCAATAACTGATTTTACCTTTTACCGTTTCTTTGTTTGTTTTTTAATCGCACACGTAACGGTTATTTTTTTTTTTTTTGAACGTTGAAATTTTAAAAAAATTAGGACAACTTAGCACGTTTTCCTCCATGATTGTATGATCCTAATAGTGATTTGTTGGTATGATAGAAACCTGAATTGCGTAAGGACTAGTTTACAAATTATATATATATATATATAAATTAAAAAAGGATTAATTCAATGATGTTGAATGACCATTTCGATATGAAAATCCCCACGGATTCCTGTATCATTTTTTAATATTAAAATAAAATTTATTAGGATCGGGTTTTTGGAATTTACGTTCCTGCTTTTTTCGCTTGGATTAAAGTATCTGAATCAATATATATATATATATATATATATATATATATATATATATATATATATATAATTTGTAAACTAGTATATATATTGATTGATTGTTTAATACTTAGTTTTTGGTCCTAATAGGGTTATACCAGTACAAATTTGTATTAAAAATGTTCGATACAGTTATATTGTAGAACTTTTGAATATTTTCCATTTTTAAACGAGTTATTTTGCTACCCAGATTTCTACCATGAGGCGATTTCTAATAACTGATTTTATCTTTAACCGTTTTTCTTTTTAAGAACGCTCTAGTAACGGTATTTTATTTGAACGTTCACGTGGTAGGGAATTTATGAACGCGCACTGTTTAAATTAAAACGGATTATGACGTTTTCATTATATGGTCGTATGAACCTAAGAGGTATTTCTTAATGTGGATGTATTTAGTCATAACTTCTGTTCTTACATTTAACAGTTCGTCTTTATTTGGGAATATCATAATTTCTAATTTTTCTTCTTGGAACAGTCTACATATTTTTCCACTATTGTAAGGCTTGGCTGTTTTTACAATGTTCCACGTTATGTCTGCGTCTTTTCCATATTTTGATTTCAATTTCTAGATGTGGTTAGCCAATTTGATATGTTTTTTTAATTTTTCTATTTTAAATGTAGATCTGTGGTTGAACCACCTGGTCTTAAAGATGCCGTTGGTTAAGCCCAAATATATTTTGTTTTGTCCATCTGGGTCATGTACCTCTGCGTTGTAAATTATTTCTTTTGTGTTGCAGAGACCTTGAAGTGGACATTTATTTTTGTCCCTGCAGTTGCATTGCTTGTTGATGGTTTTGTTTTGTATGATGCTACTTAAGTTTCTGGCGTTTTGTTTTTTATGAAACTATCTAAATTATTAGTGCAACTATGACAGTTAGGTTGTGTTTCTGTTGAAAATTTTGTTTATTGCTGATTCTTTTGGAAAGTGTCTATCTATTAGTTTAAAAATATTTGTCCTACTTTGGTTTTTACTCCTAAATTAAATTATATATATATATATATATATATATATATATATATATATATATATATATATATATACACATACGCAGACATTTGTTTCGCTATATCACAGCTCATCAATACGGTTAGACATCCGATTGAATCCCGACCGAATTGGCGTCAGTCGGCGATTCTACCTCTGAGTTATGGGCGCTCGGTAGAAGGAGGCAGACTTTTAGCGTGTAATATACCATGTATACATATGCCAGTAGTTAGAGTGTTCTAATTCATTACTGAATGAACGATGCTAGAGTAGTTTATATATATATATATATATATACAGTACTGTGCAAAAGTAGTAGGACAAGAACTATTTTATCTTTTAAAAGGCATATTGACAGAAAATAATCAATTTAATTAAAGTAATTTTATTAGATTTACTCAACAAATGCTTTAACAAGAAAACAATATTGTTACAAAATAAATTGTATAATAGCCTTTTGCAATGCCCATCACTCTGAGTGGCTTGAAAACGCCATTACTGATCCAGCGGGCATTCACGCCATGAACTTTGCTATTTCCCAATCGCTGACGCAAGTGGTGGACTTCCCCACTCGCTTCCCAAGCACTCCCTCGGGTCATTCCTCACTGCTAGATATATGTTTCACCTCTGCGCCTGACGCCTGTCAAGTCTCGCAGCTTTGCCCTCTCGGCAACTCCGACCACGCTGTAGTCTCTCTCAGTATTTCTTTCTAATCTCCCTCCCTCAGGAGCCCCCTACCTATAGGACCTCCTACTTCAAATCAAAAAGCTGACTGGGATACCTTTCGCGATTTCCTCTGCGACGTCCCTTAGGGAAAAGTGTTCGACCTATCAGTTGATGACTGTGCCTCTGAGGTCTCGTCATGGGTGAAAGCTGGCATTGATGCCTTCATACCCATCACGAAGTATTGCTTAAAACCTCATTCCTCTCCGTGGTTCTCTCCGGCCAGCTCAGCCGCCATTGCCCGCAGGAACCATTACTTCCGTCTATTCCGGAGACAGTCAACTGATCACAATAGGCGCCTGTTCATATCTGCTCGCAATGAGTGCAAGAGAACCCTAAATGACGCCAAACAGTTGTGTGCTGAGAGAATGCGACAGCACATAGCTAACCGCAAGTTCGGCTCCAAGGACCATTGGAGGATTTGTAAACGAGTGCTCAACAATAGGAAATCCTCAATACCTCCTTTAATCCATGGATTTGAGGTTCTCACGTCATCTGCGGACAAAGCTGAGTGCTTTGCCCACAGATTCTCATCCAACTCCACATTCGACTCGTCGGGAGTACACCCACCCGACTTCCCTATTAGAACTGAGGCCAAACTGCACGACGTATATATTACCCCGACAGAATTATCCAGAGTAATTTCAAAACTCGACCCCCATAAGGTGTGTGGAGACGATGGAATCCCGGTGATAGTCCTTAAGAGGTGTGATCCTGAACTTTCACCTGTCCTCTCTAAACTATTTAACTACTACCTTTCTGCTTCCTGATTTCCTGCATGCTGGAAGTTCTCTTCAGTCGTTCCTGTATTTAAGAATTGTGGTGAACCCTCGGACCCTTCCAACTATCGCCCTATCAGTCTTCTACGGATATTCGGGAAAGTATTCGAGGCTATAATCAATGCTGAAATAGTTCATCATCTCACCGCCCACAAACTGTTTTCCGACAGGCAATATGGATTCCGCTTTGCCAGGTCCACGGCCGACCTGCTAACAACCGTAACGGAGAACATGCTACAGGCCCTTGATGAGTCTGACGAGGCTCGCGCGGTTGCTGTGGACATCTCCAAGGCTTTCGACAGGGTTTAGCACTCTGGCCTCCTATGCAAACTACGCGGCTATGGTATTACCGGTCGCCTGCTTGACCTAATCCAATCTTTCTTAAATAACAGCAAAATGAAGGTCGTTCTGAATGGGCGTGCCTCTTCGTCCTACAGCACGAAAGCTGGTGTCCCACAGGGCTCTATCCTGGGCCCGACGCTCTTCCTTATTTTCATCAACGACCTCCCAGATGAGATCAAGTCCCAAGTAGGAATCTACGCAGATGACACTACAATATACTCCCGCACCAGTAAGAAACCTGTCGTGGCGGACAGACATAATCTCGCTGCTGACCTTGAACGGGATCTACATTCTGTGGTGAACTGGGGCAAGAAGTGGCTTGTCAACTTCAATTCATCTAAGACCAAGCTGTTGTCTGTCAACCATTACAGGCAACCTCTCCTGCCTCCCATAAGCATGGACCAAGCGATTCTTCCGGAGAGTAATACACTACGCCTCCTCGGACTTACCCTGTCCTCAGACCTCAAATGGAACCACTATATTGAATCCATAGCAAAATCTACTGCTATGAAGTTTGGGTCACTAAGTCGATCCAGGATGTTTTTTCCACCTGAATCCATCCTGCATATATACAAGTCAACCATCCGTCCGTGCATGGAGTACTGCTGCCATTTATGGTTAGGTGCCCCTGCCGTTCTCCTCAGTGTTCTTGAGAGGATCCAAAAGAGAGTCTGTAATGTGATAGGTACTGATCTAGCGGCTCGACTGCAGCCACTTCCCCATCGTCGAAATGTGGCCTCCCTTTGTATGTTCTATAAATACTTTCATGACTTCTGCTCAGACGAACTTAAGTCACTGATGCCTCCTCAACAGGTGTTTACTCGTGCAACCAGACTGGCAACTGGGTCCCACCCATTCACAGTCAGGTTAGCCAAATGCAGACGACAGTTCTACTCCTGCAGCTTCTTCTCTCGCACTTCCCGTCTGTGGAACTAGCTCCCGTATTCTTGCTTTCCTGACGGCTACAACCTCCAGAAATTTAAATGCAAAGTCAATACTCATCTACTAACCACTGGACTCTAGCTCTCTCCCCACCCCCGTATAACCTTCCCTTTCTCTTCACCTATGTATCTGTCATTGTACCTGCTTTCTCAGCTTTCTATTGTTCCTTTCTAACTAGTTTGTACTAATCACTCTTTTCTAATTAATATTTTTGCATTTATGTAGCCCCCTGCACATCAGTGGCGTTTCCGCCTTGCTCGGGGTGAAATGATTAAAAAAAAAATCACAGCCTTTATTCTGTCAGCCTTTGACATCACTAACGTTTTCTATCTAATGGTATCTCCTGCCGAGTAGCTTGTATTTGTTTCCAAAGATGTAACTTGCAAAGTAACATTAGATTTATCAATTTTTTTATCCAAAACATCCCATAGATGTTAAACAGGATTGAGATCAGGACTCTGTGAGCGCCAATTGAAATTTCGAAGCCTTCCTTCCTCTTCCTTGTTAGTTAAATAATTCTTACAAAGATTTGTGTTTTCACTCTGTATTTGAATTTCAGTGAGGTTTTTAGAAAATTCACCCCTGTTCTAATACTTATGCTCACTACTGGTAGTGTGCAAAAGTGTTAGGACAGGGGTGATTTTAAACTTTATTTTGATGCCTCATCAAAGGTAAAAGAGTTCTTATCCTAATACTTTTGCATACTATATATATATATATATATATATATATATATATATATATATATATATATATATATATTGTGAATCTACATAATTTGTTTATTATTGAATCAATTTTACATTTTAATTTTTTTTCGTTTTCTTTTTCATATTCTATTTTCTGTCTTTTCCTCTCTCTTTCTTTATCTATCTATCTATCTATCTATCTATCTATTCGTCTCTCTGTTTACACATTATATTTTAACACTTAATTCGTTATTTAAATCTGGTGTAGGCGTCAAAGCTAAACTCGCAGCCGAGATTGAAAAAGACCTCCAATCCATATTGGACTGGGGTAAGAAGTGGCTAGTAAATTTTAATGCTTCTAAAACGAAGCTACTGTCAATTAACCATCATCGACAATCTCACCTACCTCCCATTAGCATGGACCAGGCTTGCCTCCCAGAGAGTAAAACACTACGCCTCCTTGGTCTCACACTTTCAGCGGACCTCAAATGGAATGACTATATCGAATCCATTGCTAAATCCACTGCTATGAAAGTCGGTTCTCTGTGTAGGGCCCGGAAGTTTTTTCCGTCTAAATCTATCCTGCACATTTACAAATCTACCATCCGCCCGTGCATTGAATACTGCTGCCATATCTGGTCGGGTGCCCCTGCTGTTCTCCTCGGGCTTCTCGATAAGGTTCAGAGGAGGGTCTGTAATGTGATAGATACCGACTTGGCAGACCGCCTGCAGTCTCTCTCCCACCGGCGAGACGTGGCTTCGCTGTGTCTCTTCTATAAATACTTTCACGGCTTCTGCTCCGATGAACTTAGATCACTGGTGCCCCCTAAATACGAATTTGCACGAGATACTAGATTAGCAACTAGATCCCACCCTTTTACAGTGAAATCGATAAAATGCAGCCGTAACTTCTACTCCAACAGTTTCTTTCCTCGCACTTCCCGACTGTGGAATTCTCTTCCAAACGATTGCTTCCCCGACGGCTACAATCTTCAGGAGTTTAAATGTAAGGTCAATAGACACCTCCTAACACACTAACCTGCTCCCATTCTATCAAACACTCTTCCCATCTGCCCGACACTCATCCTCGCTATCCTTACTCATCTATTACCTTTCTCCTGACATTCCCTATGTCTATCCACTCCTTCTCTTTACCTTCCCCTATGTAGCCCCATGCGCAATAGTGGCAGTGGAATGCCTTGCTTGGGGTGAGATGATTAAAAAAAAAAAAAAAAAAAAATATATATTTTTAATTTGTCAATTTAACGTCTTCGTCCTCATTAGCAATTTTTTTTTCTTCTAATCTACTTTTGTTGTTTTTAGTTTGTTTTTGTTTTTTTTAAATTATTTTTTTATTTCTTCATCGCACATTACTTTACGTGGTTTCTCTTTCTTTGTCATTCTTCCTCTCTTCATATTTCATTTTTTTTTTCTTTTTTACATCATTTTGTTTTTAATCATATCACCCCGAGCAAGGCGGTAACGCCACTGATGTGCAGGGGGCTACGTAAGAGTGAAAAGATTAGAAGAGAGAAAGCCGAAAACCACATCCTAAACAGGGAACAAGAGATGAGCCTCTTCACCTGTTCAATAGACGTGGGTGGAGTGTGAACCGGGCGATAGTTTAGTCTATCTACTTCAATTGAAAAAAAAAGGAGAAAAGTGAAAAATTGGAAAAGAGAAAACCGGAAACCACATCCTAAACAGGGAACAAGGGATGAGCCTCTACACCTGTTCAATAGACGTGGGTGGCGTGTGAACCGGGCGATAGTTTAGTCTATCTACACCAATTAAAAAAAAAGAGTGAAAAGATTGGACGAGTGAAAATCTGAAACCACATCCTAAACAGGGAACAAGGGATGAGCCTCTACACCTGTTAAATAGACGTGGGTGGAGTGTAAACCGGGCGATAGTTTAGTCTATCTAATCCAATTTAAAAAAAAATATATCTTGGTTTTCCTGTAGTTATTTCCCGTTCTTTCTCTCTTACTGTCGTCCATTTTACCCGTCTTTGTGCCGAACACCGCCATCTTGCTTTTTCGTTTTCTTTCTCTTTTATTTCCTTCATTTTCTTCCTTCGTGTCTTCCTTCCGACCATCACTTATTCTTCCTTTTAAGTGTCACGACAGCTAAATGTTAATTTAACAATTATATTCCATCATCACTGACCGCCGGCCATTTGGCATGTCATGACTCGTGACCAATAAACATTCTATAGTACGTGACAAAATCTATCTGGCTTCACCTCATCTTCACACATCCTGCGGTTAAATACCAGAAAATGAGGAAATATCAGTTCACGATATTTATCTAAGAGCGTAGAGCACGCATGGACTTGTAAGACGTTACCCATTAACACTAGGTCATATTATAGAAAATGTTTTTTGCATTTGATTTTTATTGAAAGTGTACATGAAAGAAAAAAGAAACCGTAAAATAGAATATAATATAAAAGAAAAGCCTCGTAATGAAAAAATACTTCATAAGATTAAATGGAATCTTTTATCAAGAAAATCTATTTTCCCCAACTCAGGGTCTCTGCTGAAAAATGTTTCTAATTTTAGAATTTAATTTTTTTTTTCTTCGAGTAACAGACAACAAAAAATGCTTACTGCTATATTCTTCTTCAGTGTGACGTGTCAATTCAGATTGTAGGCGATCATGGCTCTCCACAACTTTCTTTGTTTTAGACTTAAATAAATGTGTAATTTTGCTATCCCTTCTAATCCCTCTATGGTTGGCTATTTATCCAAGATATTCCCTTTTTCACTACTATATATCATATTTCCAAAGAACATGGGCGATTATATCTCTACACAACTTCTTTGTAACTTTTAGTATATTTTGTCATTTAACTCTATCTCATAATCTCTGCTCTGTCGACCATTTACAGAATATCTTTCATTCGGTTTTCTTGTATGTGCCGTTTACTTCCAGCAGGTGAGATATCATGGCTCTCCACAACTTTCTTTTTTGTAGGCCTTAGTATTTTTTGTTATTTTGCTCTATTTCTGTTTTGTCAACCATTTACACAAGACTGTTAGATAGCTTATGGGCTGATCTTCTCTGTTCTTCCTTTTTTTTAAATCATTTCACCCCAAGCAAGGCAGCACCGCCACTGATGTGCAGGGGGCTACATAAGTGATGTGGCCTTGGTTTAAGACCACTCAAAGAAAAAAACGAACGCAAACGGTTTTGTTAGATACTTATATTCAACAATACAAAGTACAGAACAACATATAATACATAAGATGGTCAACTGAAATATAGCGCTGGCCGAGTCTTGCCGTATCGCGATAGTGCTACTACCTCTACGCGACTCAGTTCTCAGCTAAGTACTGTCTCATGGCTTTGGGTGAGTTCATTCTGATCTGTGGGATATGCTCCCACAGCAATAAAAAAAAAGTCAACGTTTTAGGTAGGACGAGAGCGAAGACAAAGACGAACCAGCTACAGGGGGTGAAAGAGAAAAGTCAAGAGAAGGATGTGAATGCAGGAGGGAAAACAGATGTGAAGGTAGAAAGAAAGGAAAAGAACAATATACACGGGGTGATGGAGAAAGAGCTAGAGTTAAGTGAATAAGAGATGGAAATTGACTTTGCTTTTAAATTCCTGGAGGTTGTAGCCGTCAGGAAATCAAGGATATGAAAGGGATTTTCACGGGCGGGAAACGCAAGTAGAGAAGCTACTGGCATAGAATTGTCGCCTGCATTTGGTTGATCTAACCGTAAAAGGGTGGGACCTTGTTGCCAGTCTAGGAGCACGAATAGTTGCAGCCGGCATTTACCTTTGCTACTATGACACTGTCAGCTCTATGCCTTCGGGTGGAGAGCGCTCTCTGCTTTTGAGCAGAGAGCACTAATCTAGTCGTGGTTCACGACTGGGGAAAGATAGACAGATATTTTTGGCCTGGCTATATGGTCGGGAAGACCCACATTAAAAAGACCTTGTGTCACATCTCGCCTTACGTGGGAAGGAAGGTAAATACCGCCTGGTAGCACGAATAAATTCTTGGGGCAGGGACACCAGTGATCTAATTTCGTCAGAGCAGAAGCCACAAAAATATTTATAGAAGAGACAGAGAAAAGCCACACCCCGCCGATGAGAAAGTGGCTGGAGTCGTACTGCCAGGTCGGGACCAATCACGTTACAGATTCTCCTTTGAAGCCTGTAGAGAACACTGAGACGAACAGCAAGAGCGCCTGACCAGATATGATAACAGTATTCCATGCACGGTCGGATGGTTGATTTGTATATGTGCAAGATGGATTCAGGCGGAAACAAGCTTCCTGGCCCGACACAGTAACCCAAACAGCCAGATCGGTACCAATTACAGATTCTCCTTCGAAGCCTGTCGAGAACACTGAGACTGACAGCAGGGACGTTTGACCAGATATGACAACAGTATTCCATGCACGGTCGGATGGTTGATTTGTATATGTGCAAGATGGATTCAGACAGAAAAACTTCCTGCCCCGACACAGTGACACAACCTTCCTAGCTGTAGATTTAGATATTGATTCAATGTAATGAATCCACTTGAGGTCGGAAGATAGGGTAAGTCCGAGGAGACGCGGTGTTTTGCTATCAGAGAAACTTGATTGGTCCATGCTTATGGGTGGTAGGAGAGATTGCCTGTGATAGGAGTTTCTTTTTAGAAGCATTGGCACTTACGAGCCCCTTACCCCAGTTCACCACTGAGTGGAGATCCTTCTCAAGATCAGCAGCGAGGTCTATGTTTGTCCGCCTCGCCAGATTTCTTGTCTGCAATGTGTTCTGCTAGTGTCAGATTTCCAAACATTCTTTTATTGGTGCTTTTATTCTTTCCCCTTTATATTCTCTAGAAGTTTCAAGTGTCCCTTTCTGTTGCTACATAAAAGTGTCCTTTTTGTTTGTTTGGAGGTTTAACGCCTATCAATCCTTATGGGATCATTTAAGGTCATAACCAATGGTTTTGGGTAAAATTATTTTATTTTTACAACAGTTTTCTTTTCGAGTATCAAGATTCATTAGGATTTGTTTTTTAAGAGCAGGGTCCCCAAGTCCTACTGTTGTTATTTAACCCATAACTGGAAGGAAGGGAAGGATTAATACCTTTCCCAAGAGTACCAGTGCTTAAGTGAATGCAGGATATTCAACTGGAATTCGAACTCGACTCACCGACTTCTCTTTCCGAGCCGATATTCACTGCACCACAACGCACATCCGTCAGTATACGCTTACAGCACCTGGTATTCGCAAGCGGTCACCCATCTAAGTACTGACCAGGCTCAAAGTCGGTGATCGAGCGAGAATATGATAGGCCGTAAGCCTTGCTTTTTGTGTTGTCATTCTTGCTAAAACTTTGTGGTTACTTATGGATTCAATCAATGGTATTCTAAGGATCATGCTGTCGAATCTGTTTCCTGAAGGTTTTCTTCATCTGTGATGAGAAGGTTTAGCATTCATTGCTATGTATGAGAATAGATATTACATAACAGTTTAGTATACATGTTTAGCATTCATTGTTATGGATGAGAATAGATATTACATAACAGTTTAGTATACAGGTTTAGCATTCATTGCTATGGATGAGAATAGATATTACATAACAGTTTAGTATACAGGTTTAGCATTCATTGCTATGGATGAGAATAGATATTACATAACAGTTTAGTATACAGGTTTAGCATTCATTGCTATGGATGAGAATAGATATTACATAACAGTTTAGTATACAGGTTTAGCATTCATTGCTATGGATGAGAATAGATATTACATAACAGTTTAGTATACAGGTTTAGCATTCATTGCTATGGATGAGAATAGATATTACATAACAGTTTAGTATACAGGTTTAGCATTCATTGCTATGGATGAGCATAGATATTACATAACAGTTTAGTATACTTTACTTTGTTTCCAATTAAATTTGCCTGTTTTTTATACTTTCAGTTATATCATGTTCAAACACAGTTTGTTTTTCTTAGAACCCTAGATGTTATGCCAGGATTTGTAATCGGATGCCACAATTTGGACAACATATGTTACGCAAATGATACAGTGCTGATAGCAGACACGGAAAGGAAACTACAAAACCTTCTACAGAAGGTAGCTAAAGAGAGTGACAAGAAAGGACTACAAATAAACTGGAAGAAAACCAAATACATGACCATGAGCAAAAACAACAACCGAAAATATCAAATACAGGTGGGGGATACTAAAATCAAGCAGGTGCAAAAAATTTAAATACCTGGGAAATGTTCTAACAGAAGATGGAAAGTGCGATCCGATAGCAAATTGGTATAGCGAAGGACGTTCCAGAAGTTGAATAAAGTATTAAGAGACAGGAATATTTCTCTAGAAATAAAGAAGAGAATACTGGATTGGCATGTGATGTCAGTTCTTCAATATAGCAATGAATGCTGAACAATATCATCTAAGATGAAAAAAAAGCTTGAAGCAACTAAAGTATGATTCTACACAAGAATGCTGTGGATATCATGGATCGAGCATGTGACTAATTATGAGATTTTGGAAAGGGTGGAAACGGAAAGGAAATTAATACTGAGCATCAGGAAGAGACAGCTGAAGTTCCTGGGACATGCAATGAGGAAGGATTGCTTGGAGAACCTGATATTAATAGGCCAGATAGAGACAAAAAGACACAGAGGAAAGCAGTGGATAACATATTTGAAGAGCCTGAGCAGGTGGATAACAGAACAGAGGTTGCGTGGTGTAACAGGAGAAAGCGGGCTAAGAGCCATCAGGGATAGGAAAACGTGAAAAGCCATGATCGCCTACGTCCTGAAGAGACAAGGCCCATAGAAGAAGAAGAAGAAGAAGAAGAAGAAGAAGAAGAAGAAGAAGAAGAAGAAGAAGAAGCTTATGCAAGATGAAGAAGAGACTTTAAGCTACTTTAAGACTCGTTTTCGGCCCGAAGAGAGAGAGCTTATCTGTCTTCTCAGCCGAGTCTCAGTCGGTAGATAGAACCCCGACTGAGTCGTTCTCGGCCCAAAGACAGCGAACTTGTTTGTCTTTTTCATCCAAGTCTCAGTCAATAGACCGAGCTCGACTGAGTCGTTCTCGGTCCGAAGACAGATAGCTTGACAATTCCTAACAAGGCAACATACTCCCTGACTGCAATTGCCTGGTATTTAGACATGCCTATACGCTGAGAAGAGAAGTGATACAAGGTAAAGTTTAACTTGAGGTAACCTAGCGTTTGTGCTCGGGCCAATGGTCAAAATTTGCTGTAAACCCATATATACGCGATGTCGGACACAAAGTGTTTCTTTTCTTCTCAGCCGAGTCTCTGCCCATAGGTGGAACCGCGAATGGGTCGAAATATGCTCGAAGACAGACAGCTTGACAGTTGTGAGCCATATAGCAAACTACAATTTTCTTTTTTCAGATTAAGTGGAGATTTTTATTTAAGCGTCTAGATTAATTCATCTCTGTCACCGGAGGTGTATTATTTGCTGCAAAACAATGTTTGAAAAATTTTATTAGCGAAAAGTTTACGTTCTCTAGCAGGGTTCAAACCAGGTCTCTCTGAGCAGAAGGAGCTACTCGCTGCAGTGTTAAATACATACATACTATATATATATATATATATATATATATATTTGTAACATACAACGTTGTTAGCACGTGCAATACCCTGACATCATCAGTCGCCGAAGAGGGGTGATCTCACGGTTTCGGTGGCTATGGTGGGGCCACCACCCCTGGCTCTACCAGCAGCGTTTACCACCAGGAAGTGTATGAAGATAAACTTGTTGATTGTCCTTCTTGTATATTCTCATAAAGAAGTAATTAAAACGTTCGTTCCTCTTTGCAGTTTGTATAGGTAATGAAATTTCCTGAACGCGTTTGCCGTTATTAACGCGCTCGTGAAGGAAGAAAAAACGTTATAGATGACCACACAAATATCTCACTTGTGCATCGTGATGTTGCGCGAATTTTGTTTGCTTGTTGTTTTGATCTCGACCAAATCCAACTTGAAGCGATGCGCTTTTTAAATCATGGCCAGTGATGCCTATTTTTGAAAGAAAACAAATAAGTGAATATCGCAGAAACCCACGACACCCAACCTCAATAGGCATCACGTTACACCGCCAACCATTGTCCACACATTCGGCACGCAGTGACACGTATCGGTTTTTTTTCTTTAGCTCGTGCGCCTCTACCCTGTTCTCTTCCCAAGGGACTGCTAACTCTATTAGGAAGACAGTCTTTTTTGAGTCTGACCACAACACGATGTCGGGACGCTTGTTTGTCTGTGCGATGTGTATTGGAAATTTTAGAGACGTCATTAGGTCTACTGAAACTTCCCAATCACTGGCTCCACTCAGCAGCTTCATATTCAGGGTTGTTTGTTTTTTTCTTTGCAGAGCATTCACCCTCCTTATGAAATCTGATCTTTAGTCTACTTGGCTAACACAAGCTGTTGGTTTGCTGGCTCACATTGTGTTCTTATTAACTCAATGATCATCTCTAATAGCTTGTTGTGTCACCGCGTATACATATAGAGCAATTGTGGACAAGCAGAAAGCACATGACACAAGGTACCTCGGTTCTTTTTACACGAAATACAGAGATCAGTATCTATGTATCACCACATTTTGAGGTTTGTTTCATTTGGAAGAAGGCCGTACGCAGATCGAAGAAGAAAAGATATCGCCAATGACTCCATCGCGATTAACGTGTTCCAAGAAAGTTTAATCGGTTCGACAGAGGAAAGCGGCGGATAACATATTTAAAAGGCCTGAGCGGGTGGATGACAGAATGGGGGATGAGAGACGTTACAGGAGAAAGCGTGCTAAGAGCCACCAGCGATAGAGAGACGTGGAAGGCCATGATCGCCTACAAGGTACATAAAAGATCATTCCAGCTTGTCCACTTGTATTGTTTAGCTTGAGTAACAATACTGGTTATTCTATGCTCCTCTTCGAACATATATATATATATAATTGGAGTAGATAGACTAAACTATCGCCCGGTTCACACTCCACCCACGTTGATTGAACAGGTGAAGAGGCTTGTCCCTTGTTCCCTGTTTAGGATGTGGTTTCCGGCTTTCTCTTTTCCAATCTTTTCACTCTTTTCTTTTTTTCTTTTTTTTTTCAGTTGGAGTAGATAGACTAAACTATCGCCCGGTTCACACTCCACCCACGTCTATTGAACAGGTGAAGAAGCTTGTCCCTTGTTCCCTGTTTAGGATGTGGTTTCCGGCTTTCTCTTTTCCAATCTTTTCACTCTTTTCTTTTTTTTTTCAGTTGGAGTAGATAGACTAAACTATCGCCCGGTTCACACTCCACCCACATCTATTGAACAGGTGAAGAGGCTTGTCTCTTGTTCCCTGTTTAGGATGTGGTTTCTGGCTTTCTCCTTTCCGATCTGTTCACGATTACGTAGCCCCCTGCACATCAGTGGCATTACCGCCTTGCTCGGGGTGCTACGATAAAAAATATATATATATATGTGTGTGTGTGTGTGTGTGTGTGTGTGTGTGTGTGTGTGTGATGATTAGAATTAATTCCTCGCAAATACGCAATTATACTATCGTTTTGTCTAACATAGCTAAGCTGAGTAAATATCGCTACATTCCCTTAACCGCCTTATAGTTTGAACGGGATAACTTTACAGTACTTTATTCTTGCCTTGTTAACTCAAACTTCAATGGATGCTACATACGCTTGATATTTCATCCGTGTGCCATTCTGATGTCGGTGAATATGTTATCCCTCTTCTCCTTTTCTTCTTCGTTCATGTCATTCGGCTTTTCTCTTTCTCTCTGCTCCATGACACTGAAATATTTCTCTCCACCAAATCTTGTACGAAAATCACACACCATATTCTTGCGAATAAACTTGGCCTTTTGAGGAAGACATACGGATACAAACGCCCTGCCTCTTTCTTTCTATTTGCATCTCTCTTTCTGTTTTCTTTTTTCTTTTTTTCTCTCTTTCTCTATCTTTCTCTCTCTCTCTCTCTTTCTCTCTCCCACTTTCTCTCTCACTCTTTCTCTCTCTCTTTCTTTCTCTCTCACTCTTTCTCTCTGTCTCCCTCTTTCTCTCTCTCGCTTTCTCTCTCTCCCTCTTTCTCTCTCTCTCTTTCTCTCTCTCTCTCTCTTTCACTCCTTTCTTTTTTCTGTCATTCGACTCTTCCACAAATCTTGTACGAAAATCACACATCGTATTATTGCGAATAGGGGCATCTCGAGGTGGTGTAATGGTTAACGCTCTTGTCTCGCTAGAACCGTGACAATTGAGTAGTGAGTTCGATCATCACCGAGTGTCCCATGCTTTCGGTCTAGTGCCACATCTAAGATGCGCTTAGAAAATCATCATATTCTTGCGAATAGGAGCAACTCGAGGTGGCGTAATGGTTAGCAAGATTGTCTCGGTAGAAACATTACAATTGAGTAGTGAGTACGATCCTAACTAGGTGTCCCATACTTTCGGCCTTGTGCAACATCTAAGCTTCGCTTAGAAAATCACCATATTCTTACTCTTAAACTTAGCGTTTTGAAGCAGACATACTGATACAAACGCCCTGCCTCTCTTTCTCTTTCCATCTCTCTTTCTCTTTTCTCTCTTTCTCTCCTTTCGTTTTTGTTTATATCATTCGATTCTTCCCTTTGTCTCTGGACCAAACCACTCAAATAGTTCTCTTCACCAAATCTTTTACAAAAATCACATATCATATTCTTGCGAACAGCGGTACCTCAAGGTGGTGTAATGGTTAGCAAGCTTGTCTCGCTAGAACCATTATAATTGAGCAATGAGTTCGATGCTCTCTGGTTATCTCATACTTTCGACCTTGTACCACATCGGACTTGCGTTTAGCAAATCGCCATATTTTTGCGAATAAGCTTCATTTTTGAAGCAGACATTCTGATCCAAACGTCCTGCCTCTCTATTTCTCTTTCCATCTCTCTTTCTCTTTTCTCTCTTTCTCTGTCTTTCTCTCTCCCACTTTCTCTCTCCCTCTTTCTCTTTTCCTCTTTCTCTCCTTTCTTTTTTTGTTTATGTAATTTGTCTCCTCTTTTTCTCTCTGGTCAAAACCACTCAAATCCAAATCTTGTAAGAAAATAACACTTCATGTTCTTGCGAATAAACTTAGGTTTTTGAGACAACATTACTGATGCAAACCCATTTTTTCTCTCGTTCTCTCTATTTCTTTTCCACTCTTTCTCTCTCTCTCTCTCTATTTCTTTTCCACTCTTTCTCTATTTCTTCTGCTCTTCTCTATTTCTTTTCCTCGCTTTCTTTTTTCTTTTCCTCTTTCTCTATTTCTTGTTCTCTCTTTCTCTATTTTTCCTCTCTTTCTTCATTTCTTT
Organism: Ascarosepion bandense; assembly: GCA_037127315.1. NCBI lineage: Eukaryota > Metazoa > Mollusca > Cephalopoda > Sepiida > Sepiidae > Ascarosepion > Ascarosepion bandense. The sequence goes on from JBBBDQ010029610.1 coordinate 2,157,894, forward strand.
TCCTCTTTCTCTATTTCTTTTTCTCTCTTCATTTCTTTTCCTCTATTTCTTTTCCTCTTTCTCTATTTCTTTTTCTCTCTTTCTCTATTTCTTTTCCTCTCTTTCTTTTTTCTTTTCCTCTTTCTCTATTTCTTTTCCTCTCTTTCTTTTTTCTTTTCCTCTTTCTCTATTTCTTTTCCTCGCTTTCTCTATTTCCTTTCCTCTCTTTCTTTATTTTTCCTCTTTCTCTATTTATTTTCCTCGCTTTCTCTATTTCTTTTCCTCTTACTCTCTTTTCTCTCTCTCTCTCTCTCTCTCGCTCTCTCTCACTCTGAGGCCAACATTATTAATAGTCATGCTAAATGTTCAGCGTCAGCATCCTTTACTCGAAACTGGCGGCGATTTTTCCCGCCACTGATCCCACATCCAGCGGACTATCATTTGCTTTCACGCGTTCTCAGCGAGAAGGGATCCTCAGCAATGAGAACAGTAAAGTATCGCTAGCCATTGAATAATTCATAGCCACTTGGACCCAATGGTCACTTAAGAAACGAACGTTTGCACTCAGTAGCCCTGATCAATGTCACAGGTGAGCATGACTCTATCATGTTTCCAAGGTCTTTATATCCTCGCCTCCACTTTCCCTTCACTCTCTACCTTTCGTCGAACGGACACCGACATTGGTATGCGTCGAAATAAACAAGGAATGTATATGTTTTAGCGTTACATTCAGCTCGTTCGTCAAGTAAGCTGGTGAATTATGTTAATGGTCCAAAGCTCTTGTAATATATCCGTATATCAAACTTAATTTAGCCTCTACAAATATCTGAAACTAGAGAGACAGTCTCTATTTTTTATTTGATTGTACTCTGCTTCTGTGGCGCAGTGGATATCGGCTCGGAATGAGAAATCGGGGAACCGAGTTCGAATTCCAGTTGAATTCCTCGCATTCACTTACGCGCAAATACCCTTGGGAAAGGTATTAATCCGTCTATTCCTTCCAGTTATGGGTTAAATAGCAGGACAGATTGGGTTCTATAGCCTTGGTCGGCAACCAGTCTACCGCAGAAAGCAATGGCAACCTACTGCGGGATAATGTTCTGCCCAGTCAGTCATGTCTCTTTGGAGACATGATCACCCAAAGCGTGTATCGCGCATGGTACTTAACTGACTGACTCTGCTTCTTCGTATGTTTTCTCTCGTTGGATGCATCGGCAAAAATGTTTACCGATAAAAAATTTGGCACCTATTGAATTAAAAAATTACCATGAGGTGATCAGCAAAAATTCGTTAGAAAGAAAGAAAAAAATACTAAACTAAACTATTAAAAACTTAATAAACTAAATTTAACTATTAATACTAAACTATTACTTAACCCGAGAACACTAACCATAGGTATATAGTAAGTCAGTTAAGTGTCATACGTTATACACGCTTTTGGCGATCATGTCTTGAAAGAGACATGACTGACTGGGTAGAAGATTATCCCGCAGTAGGTTGCCATTGCTTTCTACGGTAGACTGGTCGCCAGCCAAGGCTATAGAACCCAATCTGTCCTCCTGTTTAACTCATAACCGGAGGGAAAAGATAGATTAATACCTTTTCCAAGGGTATTTGTGCGTAAGTGAATGCAACGAATTCAACTGGAATTCAAACTCGGCACGCCGATTTGTCATTCCGAGTCGATATCCATTGCACTACAACGCACATCCGGGTATATATAGTACTCTTCGCAAATGACTTCATTTTAATTACAATTTAATTAAAATTTTCAGTACCTGATTTTCTTGCCTAAATAGTGTTTTTCAGTTTCTATTAATGTTAACTCAAAGTACAAATTTTGGAAAGCCTGCGTGTTAAATATTTCAAAGAAAGGTTATATTTAATATTTCCTTTTTTTGATATTTTCACAATCGGGTATGATTTACCCATGGTTAGTAGTGGTGTAACTTTAATTGATGATTAATATTGTTCAGCTTGTGGCTTAATGGAAATTGGCTTCAAAGGAGAAATCGGTAGAGCTTAGGTCGAATTCGTTTCATTCACTTAAGTACAAAGCCCTAGTGAAAGGTATTAATTAATCTCTTCCCCCTTCAGCTATGGATTGAACAGTAGGATAGTTTGGGTTCTATAGCCTTGGTTGACAACCAATCCACCGCAGAAAGTAATGGCAACCTACTAGGGGAAAATTTTATGCCTAGTCAATCATGAATCGAAAGAGACATGATCATCTAAGTGTGTATGACGTACGGCAATTAACTGATTTTCTATACCTTTTTATAAATCTGTAACGTAGAGAGCTGGCTAATATTTGTTGATTCGGCCTTGTGTCATACTTAACCGAACTCCCTACGGCTTACAAGTTTTATGCAGAGTTATAATCATCAGAAAGTTTTCATCAGAAGGTTGTTTGTCTGCAGGTTGGAATATATGGACTTGTGTGGAATAGCGTAGGAAGAATAAAATATACATTTTGCATTTTAAATAGAAATTTATTAACAGGAAAGACTAACATAAGTTGTAGGCGTTAATGTGCAATTAGAAACATTATTAAGAGGTTAAGAGTAGAGTTCGTACAAAATGTTCGTAGTAGTAATTGTTGAAAGAGATAAGGAGAAAGAGAAAAAGGTGCGACCTGACCTTATCTCCGGGTCGATTTGAAGTTGGTTACATTTTAGTTCCTTCGTCTTTCGGCTCCCATCTGCGTCTTTTGACTCACGCCGAGGTTATTTATATAGTCTTTTTGAATTTAGCACTGGATCGTTAAGTCTTCAATCATGTAAGTCGCTCCCATTTGGTCAAAAATCATTATAACACCTACTTGCGAAAAACACATGGTCAATGCTTATTCTATCTGGGAAAACCAGTATTTCAGACATCATTGTGAATTTGTGTAAAAGTGAAGAAGAGAGCTGATTTTAATTAATTTCTTATCCGCTACAAATATATTAAAAATACCTTGGTGCATATATATATATATATATATATATATATATATATATATTGGGCTTTGTACTGATCCTGACATAAGGTAGAAACTACAAGTTCTTTATACCAGTGTCAGACGAATAAAGTAACAAGAAGAATTCAGGGATTTTTTTTTCTTTTAATTCAGCCCCAAATATTTATTCACCCAAAAATAAAAAGAATCTATATTTACTAAAATGTAACCTTATATACGAACCCTTTTATTTGTCTATACTTCTGAGATGAGGCAATATTTACATTATTTATATTTTTCGAACTATTGTCTTTTATTTCCATAAAATACCTCCCACCTGAAGAAGGCCGGAGCGTACAACGTCTGAAGCGTCGTAAACATGGCAATGTGTGTGTGTGTGTGTGTGTGTGTGTGTGTGTGTGTGTGTGTGAATATTCTCAGAAGTAATCTGTAGACACGGCAATATTAATATGAATAGAAAAGAGAAAACCGAACTTTGTTTTCGCCAACGTTGGTCCGTGAATCACAGAATAAACCAGGTATGTTGACTTCCAAACGAATAAGAGGAGACTTTCACAATAGGAAAAGGACTGCCAGGATTCAGATAAATAGTCCCGAGCAAGGACTTGAGTTTAAGATATGTCTTGATGGTGAAGAGGAGTTTGTTTTTTAGGGGATGGTTAGTGGCGTAATTTAATAAAATATTTCAGTTAACCTGGTGAATATGTACAAGCGTCTGTGAATCTGAAACATTTCCGAGTAAGTAACAACATTTTTTATTTGTTGATAGTTCTTCTTCTTCTTCTATGTGCCCTGTCCCTTCAGGACGTAGGCGATCATGGATCTCCACGTCTCCCTATCCCTTGTGGCTCTTAGTATGTTTGCTCCTGTTGCTCCTGGCAACCCCCGTTCCGTCATCCACCTGATCAGACTCTGCAGATATGTTATCCGCTGCCTTCCTCTGTCTCTCCTTCCTTCTATCTGACCAGTCAGTATCAGGTTCTCCAGCCTCTCCTTCCTCATTGCATGTCCCAGGAACTTCAGTTGTCTCTTCCTGATGCTCAGCATCAATTTCCTTTTTGTTGCCATTCTTTCTAACACTTCGTCGTTGCTTGTATATCCGTAGTATCCTTCTGTAGAACCACATTTCGGCCGCTTCCAGTTTTTTCCTCATTTTCGATCATATTGTCCAGCATTCACAGCCGTACTGAAGAACTGACATCACGTAGCAGTCTAGCACTCTTTTCTTCGTTTCTATTGAGATCTTCCTGTGTGTTAGTATTTTGCTCATCTTCTGGAACGCGTCCTAATTTTGGTTGCCATGAAAAAGTGCGTCAGATGATGAAACGCGTCGGCTATGATAAAGTGTAGTTTTCCTCTTGTCTTTATATATATATATATATATATATATATATATATATATAAATTCATAAGGAAGGGGATAGATGGTAAAATCATAAAGGAGTTCCTATTAATATTACTTATTAAAAATTAAAACTGATCCAGTCAGAGGGCTCATTCCCTTTCCTACCGAATTGATGTAGCTTCCCTTTGTCTTTTCTACAAGTATTTTTTATAGCGATGGCTCTGACGAACTTTTTTCCTGCTTTCCGACCACATGTCGTACTATAAGATGCGCTTCAAGGTCCCACACTTTTACCCCATAAAGTTAAATGTAACTGCATTTTCTACTCTGATATGTTTCTTTTTTCGTACTTCCCGTTTGTGGAACTCCCTTCCGTATACCTGCTTCTCTGATATCTACTCTCTCGAACAGTTTAATACAACGTCAATTGCCATCTTCTGATTACTTGATTCTCATCCATCACTTATCTTTCTTTGATATCTTCTGAACCTTGTTTTAGTTTTACTGTAACCTCATGGACACACAGTGGCAGTACTGCGTTGACTGGGGTTTAATGATTATAATAAAATAAGAAAAAAAAAGGTAAACCTTTTGCACTATTCCAAAAATCCTGGAGGGATTTGAGATATTACTGGTCTTTAATAATATCACGGTGACCTCTGAAATTGACTTCCTCAACAACAAGGTCATATAGAGCTTTCAGATATTATCGCTCTTTAACAATGTTATGGTGACCTCTAAAATTGACTGATACTATAACACGGTCATGGAGAGCTTTGAGATATTATTGCTCTTTAACAATGTCATGGTGACATCTGAAGTCGATTTACTCTACAACACGGTCATGGAGAGCTTTGAGAACATGTTAATTACGGCAACATTTGCCAGCTAATTTTAGCGTTGGGTCGACACTCCTGTTAGCAAACACAAATAGCAAATATTTTGGATTCTTCTATTTGGTATATTTTCGATAATAACTGTCTTTAATACGATTTTGGTGTAACGAGCGTAAAAAAAGCGATTTTCAGATATTTAGTATTTGAAAATTATATAGTAAAAAATAAACTATGCATGATTTCAATTTTATACGTGATAGCAAACAAAAAGTTCATTTTAGTGAGAGATATTGAAGGGAGAATGTTTCGACAAAATAAGGGAGTAAAATCTCGATATAATAATTACTTATTATGTTTCCCATACTAAAATTTTTAATGATCGTTTAAGCTGGCAGCTTCTGGTTAATAATGTTGTAAGAAAAATACTGAACCCAAAAATTGGTGAAGAAACAGTTTAATCAAATTAGAAACAAGGATTAATAGAGCAACAATAGCGAATGCCTATTTTATATTTACTTATGCTCTATTGCTGATATTGATTACTTTTACAGATAAATACAGTATACCGGGGCCAAATGGAATACCTTATCAGCTGTACAAGAAATGTCCCAAGGTTCTGAAGTGGCTCCACAGACTGCTGCGATCGGCTTGGAGAAACAAGAAGATCAGCGGCCAGTGGATGACAGCAGATGGTGTGTACATCCCCAAGGAGCAAAATTCAAGTGACATCAGCCAGTTCAGGCCAATATCACTACTGAACGTCAAAGGGAAAATCTTCTTTTCTGTCATGGCAGCAAGGCTGACCAATTACCTCATGGAAAAGTACTTGGATGTGTCAGTCCAGAAGGGTGGCATCCCGGGAGTGGCTGACTGTGTAGAACACGAAGCGATGATCTGGGACGCAATCCAAAGAGCAAAAACAGAGAAGAGAAACCTGGACGTGGTGTGGCTTGATCTGGTAAACGCATATGGATCTGTACCCCATGAGATGATACAGTTGGCTCTGGAGATGTACCATGTGCCAGAGAACATCCGCGACATGCTCAAGAAGTACTTCAATGGCTTCTCAATGCGGTTCTCTACCAAGGAGTATACGACAGATTGGATCAACTTGGAGATGGGCATTGCAATGGGCTGTGCAATTTCCCTAATACTGTTCGTGTTGGCAATGGAAGTCATCTTGAAAGCAGCAACTAGCAACGCAAGACAAACAGACCTTGGAGATGGATACAAGATGCCCCCTCTCAAGGCCTTCATGGATGACACTACGGTGATTTCATCCAGAGAAGAGGAGACACGCCATGTGCTGGAGAGGCTGAACAACATAGTTGCTTCATTTAGAATGAAGTTCAAGCCAAAGAAATCACGGAGTTTCTCACTGAGAAAAGGAAAAGTGGCCGAATTTGTGGTCTTCAGTGTTGCCAACCAGGCCATTCCGGCAATCACAGAAGAGCCAGTCAAGAGCCTTGGAAGGTGGTATGATGATACGCTGAAAGACACACAAAGAGCAAAAGAAACCAAGCAGATGTTGGATGAAGGTTTGGAGACCATTGACCAGTGTGGGCTCCCTGGCAAATACAAGGTCTGGTGTTTGCAGTTCATGCTGATACCAAAGCTCCTATGGCCCCTGATGATATACGACATCTGCACCAGTATAGTGGAGGCAATGGAAGCCAAAATCAGCAAGTTCACAAGGAAATGGCTTGGTGTCCCACCCTGTCTGACTGACATAGCGCTGTACTGTCGCCAAGCAAAGCTGAAACTACCACTGAAATCCATCCTGGAGGAATATAAAGCAGGGAAGATCAGACTTCAAAGCATGCTGGAGGACTCAGGAGACAGGGTGGTAAAAGCAATCAAGCCCCAACTGAAGACAGGCAGAAAATGGAAAGTTCAAGAGGCAATGGATTCTGCTAGAGAAAGTCTCAAGATCAGAGAAATAACAGGTCACATGCAGACCAACAGACAAGGACTGGGGATGACCCAAACTGAATGGTGGTCAAAGGCCAAAGGAAAAGCCAAAAGAGACATGATGATTCAGGAGATGAGAAAAGAAGAAGACTCCAAAAAGCAGTCCAGCAGAGCCAGCAAGGTCAATGGACAACGTGGGAGAATGCACTCCAAAGAAGTCTCACTTGGAATGACATTTGGCACATGGCCCCTCTCAGGATCAGCTTCATTCTCAGAGCTGCATATGACCTTCTGCCCTCATATGCAAACCTGGTGAAGTAGGGAAAAACAGACGATCCTTCATGCCCCCTCTGCCATGAAAAACAAACAGTAGAGCATGTCCTAAGCTCATGTAAAGTAGCCCTGGCTCAAGGAAGGTACACATGGAGGCACAACCAAGTTCTCAAAGAGATTGTACAAGTAGTCTGGTCTAGTACCAACACCACAAAAGGGAAAATCAGGATTCCAAAAGCATCCGCAACATTCTTCACGACAGGAGGCAGCAAATCATGGCCAAGAACAACAGTACCACTTGGAACATGCAGGCAGAGTATGCTGGACGGGGCGGATGACTGGGAGTGCACTGCAGACCTCCCAGAATGGAAGAGTCACACAGAGATCATCAGCAAGAGTGGCATGAGACCAGACATAGTAGTCCACTCTCAGTCAACCAAACAGCTGATTATGATAGAACTCACAGTGCCATATGAGAACAGAATGGGAGCAGCTCAAATCTACAAGACTGGAAAGTATGCTGATCTGGCAAACAGCCTGAGGAGAGAAGACTACCAGGTCAAAGTCCTCACTGCAGAAATTGGAGCTAGGGGGTTTGTAGGAGCGTCTGCATACAGCCTCATGAAACAGCTCTCAGTTGCAGGGAGGGAAAAAACCAGAGTACTGAAAGCAATGGCAGAAGCCGCAGAGAGGTGTTCAAGCTGGATCTGGTCAAGGAGGAATAAAAGTGAACTTCATAAGGCTTAACTTTCCTACAAATATCAGATGTACCTTTGGCTAAGTGGTTAGTGCGGGGGTCTTTGAGTGAAAATGAGCATATCCAGAAGGTCACGGACCCCATCCGTGGATCGTCCCCCCCACCAAAAAAAAGGGGCAGCAGAGGGACATCCGGAGTCATGAACCGGGTGTGGCCCAACCCCCCTAGAGTGTCAGGAGATAAGGGCCGAAACACTTGCTTGACGGGGGCTTCCCTTCTGAGGACTCCCTGCTGCCACGCTCTCCACCAGTTTTTTTCTACCTTAAGAATATATATATATATCGCTCATACAGTAAAATGAATTAGAGCACTCTAGCTATTGGGCGCGTAATATGATATGAGCTAAAAGGACTGCCTTCTTCCACCAAACGACCCGTGGCCCAGGGGTGGAGTCGCCGACTGACGCCAAATCGGTCGGGTTTCGAGTCTGGATTGTGTAACAATCGGAGTTTAACCGTAGTGATGAGCTGTGATACAGCGAAACAGATCTATCTGCGGATGACTATATATATATATATATATATATATATATATATATATATAGTGTATCGAGACACCAAGTAATTTTCTAAACATATACTGTTAAATATAAGAGACAATGAATGTCTATTATGATTAATTATGAGCCGTTCTAAACATCGTATTTTGGCTTTAACTTCAGCTGAAAATAAAGACAGAAATTCTCCAAAATTTGGATAATTTTTATTGAGTTCGCTCTAAACTTTCGGCTCACATCAGCCATCTTCAGGGAGGTTATTAAGATGGTAGCACAATAACATTCACCATCAGCGACGATTTTATTTTATGTTGACATAAAACTCCGCTAGGCAACGGCAATAGTTACTAAAAATAACAAACGCAGTTCGTAAATTTGCAATGCGGTTCTATGACGTCACACCGCGTGATAGCGCGAAATGACAACAGAACCATGTATTCAAATGCAATGTAATGTGTTATGACCAGATTTAAACTGATTTTATTAAGTGTGGGTTGTTTGGATTTAATGTAGATGGCCTCTAATATCTGAAGGTTCTTTTTACTGTGTGAATGAGTAAGGATTATTTTTTTGTTGACTAAAATCTGTCTGATATTACCTACATGTTTATGTTTTTTCTGAGAAATGTTGTTTAATTGTACTCTGATCGGAAAGGTTGCAGGTAAGTCTACCGGAAAGAGTGGTTGTAGTAAAACCAATATATGTAGTGGGTTTATGATTAGTACCAGAGATGCAATCTCTGAACGGGCATGTAAATTGATACACTACATTGGTTTTTTGTAGAGAATTTAGTTTTGTGCCTGTAGGGTAATTAGAGACTATGAGGTCAATTGTTTTTAATTTTTTATAATAACCTTGATAACCTCCCTGAAGATGGCTAATGTAAGCCGAAAGCTTAGAACCAACTCAAAAAATTATCCAAATTTTGGAGAATTTTTGACTTTATTTTCAACTGAAATTAAAGCCAAAATACGATGTTTAGAACGACTCATGATTTAGCATAATAGACATTCATTTTCTCTTATATTTAACAGTATATGTTTAGTATGTATATATATATATATATATATATATATATATACAAATTAATAAGGTACGAAGAAAATATTAACAGCCTTCAAAGCATTAATTCAAAACAGTGCTCAATATTGAAATAAAGCCATGAATATTTAATAAAAATTATAATTATAATTTATAACAAATAATAATAATTATATAATTATATAATAATAATTATATAATAAATAACAATAATTATATCATAAAGAATATTTAATAGAAATTATAATTTAAAACATGGACAAATTGCAATCTACTACAAAGTGTATATTTTGTTTCGACATTGAAAGGACAATCTCATCAGGTAGTAAACGCTATTTTTTGAAGAGAAATAGAAAATTCGCTTCCTTATACAGGTACATTTTTGTGTATTTGAGGTAAAGTGGGGGTCCCTAGAACATGAGAATTTAGAGTGATGGATTGTAAAAGAGACAATGACGAAATAAAGAACAAAAAATGGACAACGGCAGAGAACGATTGAACTAAAAGAGAGATGGCGAAATGTTCAAAGAAAGTAGCCAGGTTTAAAAGTATGAAGTAACGTGAAGTCATATACAACCTTTGATGTTCCGACGTTTAGGTTCAACAAAGAGGGAGAAGTAAGAAAATGCATAGAGGGGGGAAGGAAGTGAGAGAAGATGGGCGAAGAAAAAAGAGGTGTGAGAGACAGCATACCCGTCTAAGTAGTGCGGGATTTTTAACACCCTGGCCTGGAATTCGTAGTAGATAAAATATTTTTATTAGTAAAGTATGTGCGTGGTGGTACAGTGGATATCGGCTCGGAACAAGAAATCTGAGAGCCGAGTTCGAATTCCAGCTGAATTCATTGCATTCACTTACGCGCAAATACCCTTGGGAAAGGTATTAATCCGTCTCTTCCTTCCAGTTATGGGTTAAATAACAGGACAGATGGGGTTCTATAGCCTTGGTTGGCAACCAGTCTACCGCAGAAAACAATGGCAACCTACTGCGGGATAATCTTCTGCCCAGTCAGTCATGTTTCTTTCGAGACATGATCCCCCAAGTGTGTTTCACGTATGGCACTTAACTGACTGATAAGTTACAAAACTTTTGGCTTCCACTTTGTTAAACACAAACGCCGGGTCATCAACGGCTGTATATGACTATATTTTACTCGCACAAAAGAATTTACCAATATAAGGAAGCGAATTTTTCATCTCCCTTCACAAAATAGTGCTTTCAATGTCAAAAAAATGTACACCTTGGAGTAGATTGTAATTTGTGCGTTCTAAATTATATATATAAGTACGGCTCATGATTAAACATAATAGACATTCATTGTCTCTTATATTTAACAGCATATGTTTAGAAAAAAAAATATATATACATCTATATATATATATATATATATATATATATATATAACAGAAATTAACGAAGATTAACGAACTTGGTTATAAACAACCGACAATTTGAAATGACTTGTTTGAACATTATTTTTGATCGATACTCATATTTAAGTAGATGTTCTGTTTTTTTAATTAAACAGTATATTTATATCTACTGACCTGATTTTTTTTAGATAAATTTTTATTACGAAAATATGTGTTATTTGGCAGGATTCAAACCTGCGACCCCTATTCTTAGTATAGGTTCGAATCCTGCCGAATGACACACATTTTCGTAATAAAAATTTCTTGTGAATAATCAGGCCAGTAGATATAAATATATAATACTATTTAATTAAAAAAAAACAGAATATTTACTTAAATATGAGTATCGATCAAAAATAATGTTCAAACAAATCATTTCATATATATATATATATATATATATATATATATATATACTGGTGAAGCAACTTTGTATAATTATCATGCATTGACATGTATTACGATTTTCATTTGAATTTCGATTTAGTAAACGTCATCTTGAACTCGTTAAGCCCAGGCAGGCAACAAACTACGGTACAGAACGGGATATTTATTTATCCCATCTTAATATCCGATAATAAAATGTAAACTAAGATGACATGAATGATTATTATCATACTTAATCTTCACACAAGTGCGCTTATGCGGCTATAGCTTCAGTGTTAAATGACTACAAACCCTAACGTCTGTCTTAACTTTTACTTTAATATATTGCACTGCCAGTGAGGCAGAGAGTGCGCCGACGAATCGCCTGCAGATCAACACGACCCACACATCTAATTGTAGCATTAACGGGTGGTTACTTAAGGAATATTGCATAGACGACCAATGCTTATCTACAAGCATAAATATATACACTACGGATGTTAAGATAAAGTCTCGACTATAAAGGCGCAAGCATAAACCAAACCAATGCTTACTTATAAGCTGAAATATAAACCTAATAATTCTTTACTTCTAGACTGAAATATAAACGGGCAAGGACAATTCAACGCCGCCGATTCAACACCATTGATTGAAAAACAATGATTGGGCGCCAGAACAACTCAGGACTTCGACAATTCAGAACCGCGACAGAACCGTACCAGAAAATTCAGAAAAATAACTTTTTTATAACGGAGTAAAGGTAACTTATTTTGGTTTAAAAACCATTATTTGTGCGTAACACTATTTCTGCATGTGAAAAAAATGTAATCCTAAGTTCAGTATGATGGAGTGAAAAAAATTATTACTAGTGGTATTGTTGATTTTGCAATTTATTGTAAATCGCGATATGAGTCAAGGTTGACAGAAGATTTCTTGCACAAGCTTGTAAAATCTGAAAAACAAAAATCTAGATGAAAATTGAAGAGAATAAAAAAGGAAAAACATATTCTTGCATTGTCAATTCAAAAGTCGATCAGAAGCTTCTTGGGCGATAGAAATGAAAAATAGAGATAATCGAAACAGGACATTTGATGGGGTTAGGGTCAGGTCAGATCCTTAGTTCCCACATTGCTGGGAAAGAATTTGAAAATTTGAAAACCTAAGATGATGTAATCAAGAAGAAGATGAAGAGAAATTACGTCAGAGGAGGTATTGTGGCCTCAATGGTTAAACCAAATCCCCTCACCTCGAAATGTGAAGGTGGAAATAATCTCATTGGTCAAAGATTTGATTTGTATAAGATACCCCGGGTCCAGCCCACACCTACGAAGAGAATTTGGGACAAGCATAAAAAATCGTGAACCAGCAAGAAAAATCAGTTAGAGCTGCCAAGCGAAAAAGACAAGATGAATTTACTGTCGCTGTCGCCACCCACGACCCAACTTCGGCCGTTTCCGTCAAGCTTCGATAAAGAGCCCTGAAAAGACTTTTTTATTTAGAAAATTGAAAGCTCTGATTATTCTGAAACAAAAGCTTTCGCTCCGTTGTGAAAATGGAATTCGACGACTGTATATTCTGCTTTTGTTGATAATTATATTTTAACATTTATTTATATATATATAAAGACTCTTTCCGCTACTTATTCAGGCATTATCAAAAATTTTTGTTTTTTTTTTGGTGCCTTTTTTTTTTTTTTTTTTTTTTTGTTAACCAAATGTACGCGCGCGTTCGGTCTGGTTAAACGTGGTAAAGACACAGTTAGCAAGATTTTGGCATGCCTTCTTTGGATTAGAATTCACAGCGTGGGCAAGGGGGAGCGCCGTTATAACAGACGTCTTGAAGACCAGCTATTGTGGTGAGGCCATCATCACGACTAGCGACCCGAGTGTGGCGTTAGAATTGAATATTTTCTCCAAATAACGTATTTGAAAAAATATGAACAAAACTTTTTTTTTGTTTTTAATTATTTTAAACAAAGTAAATCGTAAAGAAATTCATTTTATAATAAAGTAAAATATTAGTAAAAGAAAGAGATATTTACTTTAGGGTTGGGGGGATATCACCAGGACGATAGAAACTGAATTCGAGATTTACATGGCATGTTTGAATGCTTATTAATTGTCTGTATTTGAGCGACACAGTCTTACACCTGTCTTGTCAATAGACTATATATAAATAGATAATGACTTACACAATGAGATACCTAACATAAGTATTTATTTCTGTGCATACTGATGATTAGGTGAATATTGATTAATTGATTCATTAATATTCTACTTTGAGGTTATTTAACACCAGAAGAAAAGTTATTTTAAATTCTGTTATGGCCTGTTAGGACCAGGAAGAAAGACACGAAAACAAGAAGGTAAGTTTAACCAGTATATTAGAATAACAGTACATATATACAATTAAGAATATTTGTAGTCAGCAAATAGAAGTGTACGTCCGAACTGTTCAGTTACACTGCATCTCGACTACCCCTTGTCTGCCTCCAGAATGCCTCTCCGGTAGTCACACAGTTTAGTATTTATGGAGGAGTCCATCTCAATCTAGATGGGTACGTCCGAACTGTTCAGTTACACTGCGTCTCGACTACCCCTTGTCTGCCTCCAGACTGCTTCCAGAATGCCTCTCCGGTAGTCACACAGTTTAGTATTTATGGAGGAGTCCAACCCAATGTAGATGGGTACGTCCGAACTGTTCAGTTACACTGCGTCTCAACTACCCTTTGTCTGCCTCCAGACTGCTTCCAGAATGCCTCTCCGGTAGTCACGCTGTTTAGTATTTATGGAGGAGTCCATCTCAATCTAGATGGGTACGTCCGAACTGTTCAGTTACACTGCGTCTCGACTACCCTTTGTCTGCCTCCAGACTGCTTCCAGAATGCCTCTCCGGTAGTCACGCTGTTTAGTATTTATGGAGGAGTCCATCTCAATCTAGATGGGTACGTCCGAACTGTTCAGTTACACTGCGTCTCAACTACCCTTTGTCTGCCTCCAGACTGCTTCCAGAATGCCTCTCCGGTAGTCACACAGTTTAGTATTTATGGAGGAGTCCATCCCAATGTAGATGGGTACGTCCGAACTGTTCAGTTACACTGCGTCTCGACTACCCTTTGTCTGCCTCCAGACTGCTTCCAGAATGCCTCTCCGGTAGTCACGCTGTTTAGTATTTATGGAGGAGTCCATCTCAATCTAGATGGGTACGTCCGAACTGTTCAGTTACACTGCGTCTCGACTACCCCTTGTCTGCCTCCAGACTGCTTCCAGAATGCCTCTCCGGTAGTCACACAGTTTAGTATTTATGGAGGAGTCCATCCCAATGTAGATGGGGCACCATAACAGATGTATGATGTTTTATGGAGGATAATATGCGATACCAGTCTTGCCAATTAATCCATAAATGAGGAAGAAGAAGTGATTTTGTTCATTTCCTAACCCAACGGGAACTGAAATTCGGCTCTTCTATTAAAAATTCCGAGTCATTATCCATTACACCATCCGCACATCCAAGTTTACAGCACTTGGTATTCCCAAAGGATCACTCATCTAAGTAATGACCAGGCTTGATGTTTGTTAACTTCGGTGATCGATAAAGAGACTGATCGATAGTAAACCAGATTCACATTTCAGTCGAGACCGCTATATTTACTTTCTTAAGAATAACATTTGAAAGGTGTCAATATATTTCTTTTACGCCCTTAATCTAAGGGTTAAATAACTTTGATTGGCAGCTAGCCAATATTATGTTAGGGCATAATTAGGAACTCTAAAATTTTAAACGGAGTTTTTACGCACTGTATTCAGCACCCTCCTCTAATTTAGAATTATGAACGCAATATTACATTTTGATTGGAAGATTCATTAAAGATCTTATTAAACAAATTTCTGCCTGCGTTTAAAAATAGAATATTATAGATCGTGGTTCTTATGTAGGAATCTAATTTCCTTTTGTGATTGGGTTAGGTTATCTCAGTAATTGGCTTGGGTTCATCAGAGAGATTGTGCTAAATTATCAACTAAACATGAGGCTAAGTTAAAAGTTTTGGTACATAAGAGACATGGACGCACAATAGAACCACATTTGAATATAATTATAAATTTGTCTTTTCATGAATTGAATGAGCTTAAGTCGTAGGTTTTTGCACATAGTTTGGATTTTTGTATTAAAAAAAATCTTATCCTTAACTCAAGCATTGCGATAGAAAAATCATGGAAAACCTATTAGTGCCTAAACAAATTGAAGATGGCTAGCTCATCTACTTTCAGTAACGGGATACTGCTTATTTATTATTTTTTTTTTGTTTGAAGTTTTGTACGCTCAGTTGAGAAGACTATCATCTATTTCTACTGATGCGATTAGTGATTTAAAAACCCAATTGAATACTTTTGCACACATACTTCCTGGGTCTTCAGTGGCTTTAGCTGAATTGTAATAGAAAGCTGAGAATCAACGAGTTATTAATTCGCTGAAGAACAATTTTGATTTAGTGATCTCCAGACTGGAACTGATGAACTACAACGGCTACGGATACACTACCACGGAAAGCCAGCTAGTTGGAAGACATCGGTGGTGGTCTGGAAAGGAAGAAGTAGAAGACCCAAGACACGGCACATGGTGAGTGCACCAAGAAACCATTCGCAGAGATCCCGGCTCTGGCACAAAATGAAACTATACCAATGTCAGATATTCACGCACTCATTGTCAATTGTTCATTCTCCTGCAAGGATTATTTTGCTTTGCGATGTAGTAAATGTTTATCCCCAAAATAAATTTTGCACATTTATAAGTTTGCCATTTGTCCTGAAATTCAATATTATTGCCACATTTGGTGTGGTGTTTCTGCTATTTATATAGAATTTCTTGACAAAATCCAGAGAAGAATCTGCAGAATTATCACACCTGCTGTGCTACTCCTTCATCACTCACTTTCTAACCGCCGCCACGTGGTTAATCTGTTCTTTTTGTGTTTAAGTGCAGCAGTAGATATTCGTTGTGGTGCAGTGAACATCGACTCGGAACAAGAAATGGGGGAGCCGTGTTCGAATTCCACTTGACTCCTTGCATTCACTTACGCACAAATACCCTTGGGAAAGGTATTAATCCGTCTCTTCCTTCCAGTTATGGGTTAAATAACAGGACAGATTATGTTCTATAGCCTTGGCTACCAACCAATCTACCGCAGAAAGTAACGGCAACCTATGCGGGATAATCATCAGTCCAGTCAGTCATGTCCTTAATAGGCCATGATTGCCCAAGAGTGTATCATGTATGATACTTAACTGGCTGACTAGATTATCAGCGAGGTTTCAATTTCACTGTTGAAATTGCTAATTGTAACAATATGTTCTATGCTAATAATTTCTTCTCTAGCAATTCTAGCGTGTAGAATTTTCTTACAACGTTTCCTTTCTTCTTATTCTTTTTCTTCTATGTGCCCTGTCCTTTCATGGCTTTCCACGTCTCCCTATCCCTGATGGCTCTTAGCTCGCTTTCTCCTGTTACTACTTGTGTTGATAATGTCCGCCATAATTGATGTATATAGAGTATCCTTGCAGCACGTAATCTGTTCGATGAAACACTGACAAAGATCAACACTCCCGAATCAGACACTGTCTTGAATCGAATTTGATCTCGAATAATCGAAAAAATATGGCCGCCTTTCATATAGGTCATATTGAATATTTTGAGCTTCCTGATTGGTTAAGCCTTCTATTGGTGGACTACAAAAATGGGTTGACCCATGGGGGTCTGCACAATATATACATGTACCAAAAAACGTTCAACACCCTCCAACCCTCATTCCATCATCCACCTGATTAGTTCCTTCAAATATGTTATCCGCTGCTTTCCCCTGTCTATACGACAAGGAGAGAGCTTTAATGAGCTCGGTATTTACATAAGCTCTACCCATAGGTGCAGGATATGACACAAGGCCGATTTTTAACGTGAGGCATTCCGGTGCGTTTAATTTTTAGTTTTAATTCTCTTTTTCTCTTCTCCCTTCCTATTTAGCGTTGTGAAGTGACCGGGTGATATGACCTTGTGATATGTCCTTGTGATAAGACCTTGTGATATGAACTATTTCCATCATTAATAGCTCTGTCCTGAATAAATATATTCATAAGAACGCTGCTTGAGGTCATCCAAACTCTAGAGACTTACTGGCTACGAGGCGAGAACTGCCATCAAATTCAATTGACGGAGAGAGAAATGTTATACATTTGGGAAACATTGTACTAAAGTTTGTGGAATGCAAAGGGAAGCGATGTGCTATGTTCAAGATCAGCGTATACTCTTGGATCTCTGGCAACTACATCGATAGAGACCATGGCTAACGAACAACCACTAAAAGAACTGATTGGCATTTCTATGCTAGAAAATGTCTTTAACTCAAGCATTGCGATAGAAAAATCATGGAAAACCTATTAGTGCCTAAACAAATTGAAGATGGCTAGCTCATCTACTTTCAGTAACGGGATACTGCTTATTTATTATTTTTAAATGCCATACTTGATACACGCTTGGGCGATCATGTCTCGAAAGAGACATGACTGACTGGGTAGATGATCATGCCGCAGTAGGTTGCCATTACTTTCTGCGGTAGACTGGTCGCCAGTCAAGGCTATAAAGCCAGGTGGAGGATCGTATCACTCGTTCGAGTAACATAACGTCCCGGTAAAGAAAATTTCACCTGTAGACTCCCTCCCTCGTCCATATAGCGCGGCTCCAAAGTAAAAACTGAAAGAGATTACATAAAGTGTTGCGTCAACCAGATGTTAAACGTATGGTCCAGACGACGATAATCAGAAACCTTCCCTATTTAGTAAAGGATGTGAAAGAGATTACAAAACTCATGTAAGACTCCGAAACAATCCTGCACATATACAAATCTACCATCTGCCTGTGCATTGAATACGGCTGCCATATCTGGTCGGGTACCACTGCTATCCACCTCGGTGTCCTCGACCAGATCCAACGGATAATCTGTAACATGATCGATCCCGACTTGGCAGCTCAGATACAGTCGTTTTCTCACCGACTCAGTGTGGCTTCCCTGTGACTATTCTACAAATACTTTCACGGCTTCTGCTCTGATGAATTTAGCTCACTGGTACCTACTATATATGAACTTTCTCGAGCCACAAGATAAGCAACTAGGTTCCACCCTTTTACTGTGAAACCATCAAATTGTAAACGCAAATTCTACTCCAGACAAATTAGATCGAAAAATAATACAAATAGTGAACCAACTGTACATCTAATTTTTGTATACTGCTTTGATAACAATATCTAGCGAGCATTAGCAGAAGTTTCAGGTGATATTAAAATATCCATAATGTTTACTTGATTATGTTCAATACGTACTGAATATTAAAGATCAAGTAATGATAAAAATTTAACCGTTTTCTTTACATCTAAACTTATTTATAAATGAAACTTTGTGTGTGTATCCGTTACCTATAGACTCCAAAACGGCTGAATCAATTTTCTTGAAAATTTACACAGTTGTACTATAAGCGTGTGCGTGTGTTTTTTAGCTAGGTTTTGTGTCGAGGTACCCCCGATAAATATCGAAAATCGATAATCGAAAAAATCGCGTTACAGAAAGAGTGGTCCGATTTTAAACAAATTTGATACACTCATAGACAAAGACATAAGAAACGATATTCAGAAGTTTCAAGATTGCAGTAGTTACAATAATGCAGAGAATTTGATATCGATAGCAGAAAATCAAAATTTGACTTACATCCATTTATTTATCTTTCAGTCTACAGTTTCTCTTTAACTGGAAACAACTATTGCCTTTAAGTATTTCGTGCCAACGTCCAAAGAGTCTGAGCTCCAGGACCATGGATTAGTTTTAAAGCTTTCATTACACCCGAGCAACGCCGGGCTATACTGCTAGTCTTGCTATAAATGATAATTATAACAAATTGAGCCAATCTTTAAGATATAAGTATATCTAAACGTGTTATACTTTAAAAAGTTTCAATTCATTAACAAAGTGCCTTCCCGTTGTTTCTTTTGCTTGATAACTATCGTCAAATATGATTGCAGCTAAATTGGTAATTATAAAAATTATGGCAGTCTGCGAAGTATTAACACATACTTACAAAGTATGTCACGTCTAGACTAAATTTTAGGCTTAGTATTCGGCAGGCATTTATATGTAAACTAGTTTTCCTGTGCTGTCAAAATATGACGGCTTAAGTAATTTTTAATGATTGAATTATACTTATCAAAAACCTTACGATCGCTGAGCGTTTTCTTACATTCTGTACTTCTTGAATATTAAACAAAAAATAAAATCATAATAATTTATTTTCTGACTCATCTCCACTTACTTTAATTAAAAACAATTAGAAAAATTGAACTAATTGTTAAGATATGTATATATGTGCAAAGTTTGTATGAGAATCATATAGAATAATAAATATATATAAAGAAATTGGAAAAAACTTTTGATATATTAGATTTGCAAAGTCGACATTGTACGTGTTGGTGAAATAGAGTTTTTTTTTTTTTGATGAAACCGATCCATACCAAAAAAAAATATAATTTTAAAAAATTTCTTACATATTTGCTTTGTACATAAATATAAACATACGATACTTCAAATGTTTTAATTTTATTAAAATATATCTGTTATAGAAAGGTAATTTGTAATATTTACAATATTCGAACTATTGTCCTCGTCTTTGTTGCCATTTGTACGACATTTCGACCGTTGTATACTCCGGCCTTCTTCAGGTGCTCAGTATTTTGAACCAAACCCTTTATTACAATCACTGGTGTATACCATCTTCATTCCTTGCGTAAAGCTCTTTTGAACGTCCCTCTAACCCTGCAAGTTACTTGTTCACCACTGCTGTAGCCTGGTATTGAACTCTCAACTCTAAAAGACAAGTCAGGAACTAACCAATGTCTATAGCCACTGGGCCATATGTTCTTACAGGGAGATAACTAAAGACCTCCAATCGAGCTTTACGCAAGGAATGAGGATGATATACTCCAGTGATTATAATAAAAATCAAAATTTCTAGCACCTGAAGAACAACGGCAACAAAGATGGGGACAATAGCCCGAATAATACTGTAAATACTACCTCATCTCAGAAATATAAACAAATGTCAACAAAGATGAGTCCGAATAATGTTAAATACTGTAAATACTACCTCATCTCAGAAATATAGACAAGTTCTTAGCACCTGAAGAAGGCCAGAGCGTACAACGACTGAAAAGTTGTACAAATGGCAACAAAGATGAGGACAATAATCCGAATAATGTAAATACTCTAAATACCACCTCATCTCAGAAATATAGACAAGTTCTTAGCACCTGAAGAAGGCCAGAGCGTACAACGACTGAAAAGTTGTACAAATGGCAACAAAGATGAGGACAATAATCCGAATAATGTAAATACTGTAAATACTACCTCATCTCAGAAATATAGACAAGTTCTTAGCACCTGAAGAAGGCCAGAGCGTACAACGACTGAAAAGTTGTACAAATGGCAACAAAGATGAGGACAATAATCCGAATAATGTAAATACTGTAAATACTACCTCATCTCAGAAATATAGACAAGTTCTTAGCACCTGAAGAAGGCCAGAGCGTACAACGACTGAAAAGTTGTACAAATGGCAACAAAGATGAGGACAATAATCCGAATAATGTAAATACTCTAAATACTACCTCATCTCAGAAATATAGACAAGTTCTTAGCACCTGAAGAAGGCCAGAGAGTACAACGACTGAAAAGTTGTACAAATGGCAACAAAGATGAGGACAATAATCCGAATAATGTAAATACTGTAAATACTACCTCATCTCAGAAGTATAGACAAGTTCTTAGCACCTGAAGAAGGCCAGAGAGTACAACGACTGAAAAGTTGTACAAATGGCAACAAAGATGAGGACAATAATCCGAATAATGTAAATACTCTAAATACTACCTCATCTCAGAAATATAGACAAGTTCTTAGCACCTGAAGAAGGCCAGAGAGTACAACGACTGAAAAGTTGTACAAATGGCAACAAAGATGAGAACAATAATCCGAATAATGTAAATACTGTAAATACTACCTCATCTCAGAAATATAGACAAATACTAAAGGTAATTTTGGTAGGTAGCTCAACAAATTAATATAAATTTAAGATATTTTGTTTTATTTAATCGGTATCAACTACTAAGACACAAAGACACAAAGAATTACAGAGTGTAAAAGAATTAGGAACATTAATAATACTGAAAAATGAGTAATCAGGGTACAGTAGATAGCGACTGATATTGCATTTACATTTTTGAAGACAGAAATTAGCTGGAAAGCATGGAGCTGGAAGAGGCTTCCACCAGTGATAAGTGTGAGAAAAGAAACTGTTAGAACTTAAGCGATATCTCGCCAGCTCAACAGTAAATTGATGAGATCTCGATAGTGCTCTAGTATTGCGCTTAAATTCATAAAGCTTTGGTGCCAAAGCGAAGATCTCCTCGCAACAATTACCATGAAAGTATTTATAGAAAAGGCCCAGGGAAGCTACATTTTTTTTAATCATTTCACCCCGAGCAAGGCGGAAACGCCACTGATGTGCAAGGGGTTACATAAATTTAAAAATATTAATTATAAAAGAGTGAGGAGTACAAACTAGTTAGAAAGGAACAATAGAAAGCAGGTGCGATGACATATACATAGGTGGAGAGAAAGGGAAGGTTATACAGGGGAGGGGAGAAAGCTAGAGTCCAGTGGTTAGTAGATGAGTATTGACTTTGCATTTAAATTTCTGGAGGTTGTAGCCGTCAGGAAAGCAAGAATACGGGAGCGAGTTCCATAGGCGGGAAGTGCGAGAGAGGGAGCTGCAGGAGTAGAATTGTCGTCTGCATTTGGCTAACCTGACTGTGAATGGGTGGGACCCAGTTGCCAGTCTGGTTGCACGAGTAAACACCTGTTGAGGAGGCACCAGTGACTTAAGTTCGTCCGTGCAGAAGCCATGAAAGTATTTATAGAAGAGGCAAAGGGAGGCCACATTTCGACGATGGGGAAGTGGCTGCAGTCGAATTGCCAGATCAGTACCTATCACATTACAGACTCTACTTTGGAGCTTGTCAAGAACATTGAGGAGAACGGCAGTGGCACCTGACCATAAATGGCAGCAGTACTCCATGCACGGACGGATGGTTGACTTGTATATATGCAGGATGGATTCAGGTGGAAAAAACATCCTGGATCGACATAGTGACCCAACCTTCTTAGCAGTAGATTTTGCTATGGATTCAATATAGTGGTTCCATTTGAGGTCTGAGGACAGGGTAAGTCCGAGGAGGCGTAGTGTATTACTCTCAGGGAGAATCACTTGGTCCATGCTTATGGGAGGCAGAAGAGGTTGCCTGTAATGGTTGACAGACAACAGCTTGGCCTTAGATGAATTGAAGTTGACAAGCCACTTCTTGCCCCAGTTCACCACAGAGTGTAGATCCCGCTCGAGGTCAGCAGCGAGATTATGTCTGTCCACCACGACAGGTTTCTTACTGGAGCGGGAGTATATTGTAGTGTCATCTGCATAGATGCCTACTTGGGACTTGATCTCATCTGAGAGGTCGTTGATGAAAATAAGGAAGAGCGTCCGGCCCAGGATAGAGCCCTGTGGGACACCAGCTTTCGTGCTGTAGGACGAAGAGGCACGCCCATTCAGAACGAACTTCATTTTGCGGTTATTTAAGAAAGATTGGATTAGGTCAAGCAGGCGACCGGTAATACCATAACAGCGTATTTTGCATAGGAGGCCAGAGTGCCAAACCCTGTAGAAAGCCTTGGAGATGTCCAGAGCAACCGTGCGAGCCTCGTCAGACTCATCAAGGGCCTGTAGCATGTACTCCGTTACGGTTGTTAGCAGGTCGGCCGTGGACCTGGCAAAGCGGAATCCATATTGCCTGTCGGAGAACAGTTTGTGCATCACGGCGGTCAGAAAGTGACTAAAAGTGAGGTGCCAGAACAATACTAAAAAATTTGCTGATTCTTCGTTGGATCTTACCAAGGTATTTAAAGTAAACAGCATGGCCACCGGATCATATGTGGCAACAATATTCTTACCATTGACAAATGGTAGACTTATTAATATGTAAAATATATTCTGGGGAGAAACATTGTCTCAATCCTGATACTTTTTTCTCAGACTTCGAGGATTTTGATAAAATAAAATTATTTTTATTTGATGAATGAAATCAAAAGTAGTTTGTCAAAAGATGCTTAATATTTTTTAAAAATTGTCACATATTTCCTATGAACATTTCTGCAAACTTGTCTTTCCTCAACGCTAAATGTTAATTTAAATTTCGATTGACTCAGTATTTCTTCTGTCAAAATTTCTTGAGAACTATCCTTTTACTAACAATATAAAAGGATAGTTCTCAAGAAATTTTGACAGAAGAAATACTGAGTCAATCGAAATTTAAATGAACATTAATATATATATATATATATATATATATATAAAAGAAAACATAAGGCAGACACGTTATTTCATGGTAAATCGGAGGTGTGGGCTTATTTCAGGCGAACCATCAGGATACTCCTTTCGATTCTTCTATATTTACACCGCATGCTGATATATATATATATATATATAAGAAAAAAGTGCGGGATGCCGTGAACGTTTTGTTTAATGTGTAGATTTATTGTTGTTATTATTATTAATGTTACTTGCTTTTTGTATAATATATTAAGTGTCCATAATTGTATTTGTTTCCTACACGTTTTTCGAGTCTAAAGCTGACTCTCTTCAGTCGAATAAACTTGTGACTTCACATATTGAGATCCATTTATTTTGCTAATGGTCAAGATATCGTGTATAAATAGATAAGTGGTGAGCAGGTTAAAAGATTTCATATGCGTGCGTGTTGGGTTTTTTACACTCGCGTGTTACATCTCTCTAAAAACAAAAACAAAAGAAAAAACACTAAATTCAAATAGTATTCCAAAAACAATAAAAAGAACTAAATGACTATTAGTGTAGAACTGAATATAAATTGTTGAAAACAGTTTTGAAGTATAACGACGAAATCAAATTTCGCAAGTCAGTGAAAAACATTTTATAGCCAACGAAAGGCAACAGGAAAAACGGTTAGCCTGGGTATGAAGACAAACTGTTTCCAGCAGCAATGTTTCTGATCGGCAGATTGAAGTTTTTAAGAAGTGTGGAGCTACCTCTCAGTTGTTATTGTCCTAATGTCTCCCCTTACCCAGCTTGGTAGTACCTGTTAGGATTCCATCTATAGGAAAATTTTGAATAAAAACTGTGAAAATATAGAATTACATTTTTATGGCAAAAAAATACCAGCAATGCATTAATAGGCATTCATTTACACCACAGTATTGCAGACTCCGCTTAAACATGAAGTATTTGTTCTCATGTTAATTTTATGAGCTCAGTCTTCCATACTGCTAATGCATGTTGGATGAGAGCATTCAGAAGATTTTCCTACAGTAGGTTGCGATTTTTGCGGTAGACTGGTTACCAACCAAGTCTATAGGACCTATTATTCTAATAACTGGGGGAGAAGGGATGGATTTATGTCTTACTCAATTGTATCTGTAAGTAAATTCAGTGAATTAAACTGGAACTCAAACTCGTCTCTCTAATTTTTCATTTCAAGTCGATATCCAGTGCCCCACAACGCACATCCTAATACATTATTATATAAAAAATTACCAACAATATTTTCATACTAATATTACCTACAGCACCTATTTATAGTAAAATTACTGTTGTGGAGTAGTTTTCGCACTGAAGGTTATAATCCTGCTATGTCGGTTGCTAATCGACTTAACGTACCCAAAATCTTAGGAACTTGGTAATCTTCCACTGAAAAATGACTCCTTAGTATTCGGCTAACTGCCGACTAATATCAAATGCCTAATAGTTTTACTGAACTCCAATATAAATCTAAAGAACTCCCATGAACTTCCCAAGTACTTCCTGTTGACTCTTATTAATATAGGAGGGATAGTCCATTATCTGAGGAATAGGTGTTTTCCCCAAAACAATTACCAACAATATATTTTAACACTAGTTGAAGGCATACAATTACGTTCAATATATATATCTCTGACAAACAGTATGGTTTCCGCTTCACCGGTTCTACTGCCGATATGCTCACGACCATCACTAAGTATATACACCAGGCTCTCGACAAGAATGGTGAAGCTCGAACTGTTGCCCTAGACATCTCCAATGCTAGCCTTCTACGCACGCTGTGAGGCTATGGAATAACTGAACAGCCATTTGACCTAATCCAGTCATTCCTTTCTAATCGCACAATGAAGGTAGTATTGAACGGACATGTCTCCCAATACTATCATACGAACTCGGGTGTCCCTCAGGGCTCTATTCTAGGTCCTACGCTCTTCCTGACCTTCTACATGTTATAAAATCCCAAGTAGGCATATACGCTGAATACAATACGGTTTACTCTCTCCTCAAAAAAAAACCGGCCAAGACTGAAAAAGCAAACCTTGCTGATGAGCTTGAAAAGGACCCCCAATCCGTGGTGGACTGGGGTAAGAAATGGCTCGTGAATTTTTAATGCTTCCAAAAGGAAGCTGCTATCTATTAACCATTACATGCAATCGCTCCTTTTTCCTATTAGCATGGATCAGGCTAGTTTTGCTAAGAGCAAAACACTGCGCCTCCTCGGTTAACACTCACAACAGACTTCAAGTGGAACGACTATATCGAATATAGCTAAATCCGCTGCTAAGAAGGTCAGTACTCTGTTCAGGGCCAGGAAGTTTTTCCCATCTGAAACCATCCTGCATATATATATATATATATATATATATATATATATATATATATATATATATGTGTGTGTGTGTGTGTGTGTGTGTGTGTGTGTGTGTATCCGGGTGAATATAGAATGAGGAGAGAAAAAGAAATTTTTTTTTGTCCTTCAACACGAATCCCTCTTAGACATTCTAACCGGAAGATATACCCGACCGATAGGACGTACATTCCAACAGATAATACCATTAATCAACAATTTCGCACTTACACACCGGATTCTTCGAGGGTCGAACGGTCAAAACGAGAGACACATTAACTTAATTACCAATAACCCCAACCAACCCCCACGACAACAACGAACCAAATATAAACAGAGGATGATTCCAAACCTTTATTTCTCCCGATGAGGGGTTTGGGTCCCAAACACTGAGACAGCCATATGATTATATATATATATATATATATATATATATATATATATATATATTATAAATTATGTTTTAGAACATGTACATAATTTCTTCTATATATGTCCTTTTCTCTACAATCATATGGCTGTCTCAGTGTTTGGGACCCAAATATATATATATATATATATATATATATATATATATATATATATATCACGTGGTCCCAAGCAAGGCATTTTACTGCCACTGTTGTGCAGGGGGTTACATAGGAAGAATGTTATGAGAAAGAGTGGTGAGAGTATGAGAAGGAAGAGAATACTGATGAGTGGAGCAGACGGAGAAAAAAGCATGAGAATGAGGATGTAAGTTAGCGAGACAGGAGGTTACTCTTGATTTTACATTTGAATTCATGAAGATTGTAGCTGTCCGGAAAGCAAATATGCGGAATGGAATTCCACAACCGGGAAGTGCGAGAAAAGAAGCTACTGGAGTAGAATTTAAATTCTACCATACGCCTTTGCATTGAAAACTGCTGCTATATGTGGTCGGGTGCCCCTGCTATCCACCTAGTGGTCCTTGACAAAATCCAACGGAAAATCTGTAATGTAATCGATGCCCACCTGGCAGCTCATATACATTCACTTTCTGACCGGCACAGTGTGGCTTCTCTGAGCCTCTTCTACAAGTACTTTCACGACTTCTGCTCCGATGTACCTAGCTCTCTGGTTCCACTATCCATGAATTTGCTCGAGCCACTAGATTAGCAATTAGTTCCCACAATTTTACTGTGAAACCAATAAAATGTAATTACAAATTCTACTTCCTCATCTTCCTTTCTCGAACTTCTCGCATGTAGAACTCCTTTCCGTTTACTTGCTTCCCCGACAGCTATAATCTCAGGAGTCAATCGTCATCTGCTATCCTGCTAACTTGCATCTTCTCTCTCATGCTCCTTTCTCTGTCCACTCCACTCTTGGTATCTTACCCACTTCCTGACACCCCCTATAACCTGTCACTCTTTCTCATAACTTTCTTCCTATGTAACCCCCTCCGCATCAGTGGCAGCAGACTGCCTTGTTTTGGACGATATGATTATAAAAAAAACTAGCAGTATAGCCCGGCGTCGCTCGAGTATAATGAAAGTATTAAAACTAATCCATGGTCCTGGAGCTCAGACTCAGCCTAAAGAATATTTTTGTGAAGTATGATGAGAATAGAATAAAAATTGTGGATTTGTATAAAGAGCATACAGACAGATAAACAGACATACACACACAAACACCTTGCCATTTATATATATACATATATATATTCTGCACTATTGTAAGAACGGCAACCTTGAAACTTCTGAATATCGTTTCTTATGTCTTTGTCTATGAGTGTATCAAATTTGATTAAAATCGGACCAGTCCTTTTATAACCCGATTTTTTCGATTATCAATTTTCGATATTTATCAGGGGTCCCTCGACACAAAACCTAGCTAAAAACACTTGCAGACGCTTATGGTACAACTGTGTAAATTTTCAAGAAAATCAGTTTTGCCGTTTCGGAGTATGTAGGTAACGGACAAACACACACACACAGACACACACACACATACACGCACACACAGGCACACACATATACACAATGTTCTATTTATAAATAAATTTAGATATCTGCTGAACTCATTTCTCTCCGTTTGCCCACGGTTTGCTGCCAGCTTATATTCTTGAGGTATTCTCATGTCTTAACCGAATATGCCAAGGTTTCATGGCAGATCTTGTTGACCATGTCCACCATAGTTTATGAATATAGAATACAGCGCAGTACGTAATCTGTTCAATGAAACAACGTCAAAGATTCATTATCACTCACGAATCAGACACTCTACTGAATCGGATTTGATCGTCAAAACTCGGAAAAAACATGGCCGCCTTTTTATACACGTAATTTATGGATAAAGCGCAGTACGTAATCTGTTCAATGAAACAACGTCAAAGATTAATTATCACTCCCGAATCAGACAACCTAATGAATCGGATTGGATCGACAATACTCGGAAAAAACATGGCCGCCTTTTTATACACGTAATTTATTGATAAAGCGCAGTACGGAATTTGTTCAATGAAACAACGTCAAAGATTATCACTCCCGAATCAGAGACTCTACTGAATCGGATTTGATCAGCAATACTCGGAAAAAACATGGCCGCCTTTTTATACACGTAATTTATGGATAAAGCGCTGTACGTAATCTGTTCAATGAAACAACGTCAAAGATTATCACTCCCGAATCAGACACTCTACTGAATCGGATTTGATCGGCCATACTCGGAAAAACTTGGCCGCCTTTTTATACACGTAATTTATCGATAAAGCGCAGTACGTAATCTGTTCAATGAAACAACGTCAAAGATTAATTATCACTCCCGAATCAGACAATCTACTGAATCGTATTTGATCGTCAAAACTCGGAAAAAACATGGCCGCCTTTTTATACACGTAATTTATGGGTAAAGCGCAGTACGTAATCTGTTCAATGAAACAACGTCAAAGATTATCACTCCCGAATCAGACACTCTACTGAATCAGATTTGATCGGCAATACTCGGAAAAAACATGGCTGCCTTTTTATACACGTAATTTATGGATAAATCGCAGTACGTAATCTGTTCAATGAAACAACGTCAAAGATTAATTATCACTCCCGAATCAGACACTCTACTGAATCGTATTTGATCGTCAAAACTCGGAAAAAACATGGCCGCCTTTTTATACACGTAATTTATGGGTAAAGCGCAGTACGTAATCTGTTCAATGAAACAACGTCAAAGATTATCACTCCCGAATCAGACACTCTACTGAATCAGATTTGATCGGCAATACTCGGAAAAAACATGGCCGCCTTTTTATAAACGTAATTTCTGGATAAAGCGCAGTTCGTAATCTGTTCAATGAAACAACGTCAAAGATTAATTATCACTCCCGAATCAGACACTCTACTGAATCAGATTTGATCGGCAATACTCGGAAAAAACCTGGCCGCCTTTTTATACACGTAATTTCTGGATAAAGCGCAGTTCGTAATCTGTTCAATGAAACAACGTCAAAGATTAATTATCACTCCCGAATCAGACAATCTACTGAATCGGATTTGATCGGCAAAACTCGGAAAAAACATGGCCGCCTTTTTATACACGTAATTTATGGATAAAGCGCAGTACATAATCTGTTTAATGAAACAACGTCAAAGATTATCACTCCCGAATCAGACACTCTACTGAATCAGATTTGATCGGCAATACTCGGAAAAAACATGGCCGCCTTTTTATAAACGTAATTTCTGGATAAAGCGCAGTTCGTAATCTGTTCAATGAAACAACGTCAAATATTAACACCCACGAATCAGATACTCTACTGAATCTGACTATATCGCCAATACTAATATTACAATCGGGTAATATGGTCGCCTTTATAAACGTCACATTGAATATTTTGAGCCTTCTGATTAGTTAACGCTTCTATTTGTGAACTATGAAATGCGTCAGCTCATGGCTGACTCACTAGTATACAGTCAGTCAGTTAAGCGCCATACATAGTAATTAGTGGGGGATCGGTTTCCTATTGCTATGAAGTAATAAACTGATCCCCCACTTTATGACCAATGTAAGCCTTAATCATTATTCTAACTATTATATTCAGTCAGTCAGTTAAGTGCCAGACGTGATACACGCTTGGGCGATCATGTCTTGAAAGAGACATGACTGACTGGGCAGAAAATTATCCCGCAGTAGGTTGCCATTGCTTTCTGCGGTAGACTGGTTACCGGCCAAGGCTATAGAACCCAATCTGTCCTGTTATTTAACCCATAACGGGAACGAATAGACGGATTAATACCCTTCCCAAGGGTATTTGCGCGTAAGTGAATGCAATGAATTCGGCTGGAATTCGAATTCGGCTCCCCGATTTCTCGTTCCGAGCCGATATCCAATGCACCACGACGCACATCCCACTAGTAAACAAGGGTACCCAAAAACTCCAACAGATCTGAAAAGTCTTTGTCGAACGCCTTTGAGTAATCTGAAAGCGGAAAAACCATCACAAAAGATAATAGAGAACCTGGTCCAAGGCGTCTTACACACTTAAAATTATCCTATTTGATTTGACAAGTTCAAACATTTGATTATTCCTGTCTGAATTTTCCGGATGAGGTGTTATCTTTATTTACTCTAATTATATTCGGATTATTGACCTCATTTACGTTGTTGTGCTCTCCGACATTCCTTAGGTGTATTTGGGTAACCTGTAAGAATTCTGAACAGAATCCTTTATTTATTTTACGACTATAGACTCATCTCGTTTCATTCTACATGCCTAGCGATGTCTTATTTTTATTTAATTCTGCTTGTCTTTCTCCAATGAGTGCATACTGTCCGGAATGGGCGTTGTAGTGCAGTGAATATCGGCTCGGAACGAGAAATCGGAGAGCCGAGTTCGAATTTCTGTTGAATTAGTTGCATTCACTTACGCACAAATACCCTTGTGAAAGGAACAAATCAATCTCTTCTCTCTTCAGCTATTGGTTAAATAGGGTTCTGTAGCCTTTATTGCAAACCAGTTAACCGAAAAAAGTAATGGCAACCTACTGCGGGAAAATCTTCTGCTCAGTTAGTCACGACTCTTTCAAGACATGATCACCCAAGTGTTTATCACGTTTGGCTCTTACCTGACTGACTGCATACATACAATCATTATATCACCAAATTCAAAAACTGAAGGTTTAATCTCCTAGGCCATTGTACTGTAGAACAATTTGCTGGAGCCTTAAACTTAACCTGTTTACTGGTTAGAGTTTAAACTGCTGTTCTTGCTGCTTCCTGTCATGTTTGGACTGCTACTGTTTTTGTTGTTGTTATTCCGATTCAAGAATTTTTCTTTTTAGCTGTTCCCGTATTGTATTCATTTTTATGGTAAAGGTATCTTAATAGCCCAACATATGCGGTGGTACTTTCAGACGCCTAACTAGGAGGAGATCTAATTAGTTCTGTTCATTATTTTCACTTCGTTCCACAAGAGCTACTGAATACCCTTTTCCCGCTATACATGATCCGCCATGTCTGATTTTATTGTCTCAAACCTCAATTTCACTACAACCTCGATATTCCCCCAGCCTTGTTTTGATTTTCTCTTTTTCTCACAACCCTTCATGTGCCATCTTACTTCTTGTTTTCCTTCGTTCGGTTCTCTGAAAGAATCTGCCATTAACATAGTTTCGAATAACGGCAGCAATCTCTTTTCCTGTTTAGGTCGCTACGTCAAGTCAGTGATGAAGTGATTTACAATATTACTGATGATTTTTTTTTATTATAATTGGCCTGAAGATAATAGAAATATTTCTATTCTGCTTGTAGCTCTTGAACTTGAAATCGCTAGTCATGTCGGATTTACTATAGCATTCAATAAAATTTCTTTTTCATTTT
The DNA here is from genome assembly GCA_037127315.1 of Ascarosepion bandense. Taxonomy (NCBI): domain Eukaryota; kingdom Metazoa; phylum Mollusca; class Cephalopoda; order Sepiida; family Sepiidae; genus Ascarosepion; species Ascarosepion bandense. The sequence goes on from JBBBDQ010029610.1 coordinate 2,189,928, forward strand.
CTTCTGGTAATAACTGACCTGACCTATAGTCGTTCGCAATCACCATTGTGTTTCGCTGTAATAAATAACAATGGTTGCATTATTCCAAAATTTGACGTCTGCGGTGTTTCTTTTTTTAATTTATTTTTAATTTCAGCCATATTCAAATCAAGAACAATATGGCTTTTTCTGACTTGCATATGGGAATATAAAAACAGGATTGAAAGTGTTAATAATATGATTGATTTACGCAGAAGGAATTGAAAAAATAGCTATATCTGAAAGAAAATTATATATGTATATATATATATATATGTGTGTGTGTGTGTGTGTGTGTGTGTGTGTGTGTGTGTGCGTGTGTGCAACAAATTACAAATGATTGCCCTTAATCCTCGATTTAAAAAAGACTTTTTTTTTTCCTCACGAAGAGATTAACGCTTCCTTCGGCAGATATCGGCACACGATTTCTTTCATAATTCTTGTTTCCGGACTCGATGCTTTCTAATCTTTTGATTCGGCATCTCACGGGAAGATTTATGACATTTTTGTATTGCAGATCAGAAAAAGGAGATTTTGGTGTCGACCTGTGGGGTATAGGAATCGAGTGGGCGCAAGGGGTGAAGAGTGAGGAATTGTTTTGGAACCCGTAAGGAAAAGAATCTATCATGCTGTTTTATTCATTTGCATATCAAGTTAAAAAAAAGTTTTTAAAAATGAATAAAATAAAAAAGAAATATAGTATTCTGGAAATAAAGAAACTTCATCATCTGGTTGGGTTTGGTGGGTACTGTCTTCATTCATCGAATCCTGTCCAGTAAGAATCGTTGAAGGCATTTGGTATTTCTCATCTAACGTCTTGGTTTGTCATTTTTTTTTCGCTTGTTTTTTTTTTTTTTGAGTACTTTGTCTCTCTTTTTTGACTTTACATTTTTTCGTTCTTTTTATTCACCTCTTTCTTTCTTTCTTTCTTTCTTATTCCCCCCTTTGTATTTTCTTACATTCTTTATTTTTCTATCCATTTTCTTTCTTTCTTTCTTTCTTTCTTTCTTTCTTTCTTTCTTTCTTTCTTTCTGATTTTTTTTATTTCTTCCTTTCTTTCATTATTTCCTATTTTATTTTTTTTAACTTCTTCCTTTCTATTTCACGTTTCTTGTCTTCTTTGTTTTTTATTCTCTACGGTTTCTCACTTTCTATTGTCCTTTATTCTTTTCTTTCTCTACTTTAGATTTTTTTTCTTTTTTTCTTTTTATTTATTTAATGCTTTCCGGCTTTTTCGTCTCTATTTCATCCTTTTTCCTTTTCTTTCTCCCTCTTCATTCTTATATACAATAGAACCTGCCGTATGCGACCACCTTTATCAGCGACCACCTTTGTCGGCGACCACCTGTTGCTAACGACCTTTAGTGAGCGACCACCTCCAGAACGCGACTAGCATAAACGAGTAAAAATCACTGATCAAGCGACCGCTTTAAAAAAATCCATTTTGGTCGTACACCGCAAACTTCTTAATTATGAGAAACTAAAGGAGTAATCTATTTTGATTTGATCTAAGCAAGAAACGTTTCCTCATTGTATCAACCTGTTAGTTCTTGTTGAAATGTACATTACCTGAGTTCACCTCACGGTAAAAACATCGGCTGTTTTGTACAACATGCATTGTATGTGACATGTTCAAGGAATTTATCGCAGTCTCTGTACTGATTTCGATAAATTCAGGGATTGGGAAAATCACAATTATGTCCCTTTATCAAATATCCATCTCTTTCGTTCCTTTATGTTTTTGTGTATCTATATACTCTATTTCTATCTGGGTATATCTATCTCTATCTCTCTGTTTCTCTACCCCCCACCCACGATCGCTGTCAGATTTTTGTATGTTTTTCCATGTATTATCGCTTATTCTCTTTTGCTATCACTCACTTCTGAGAAAATTACTGAAACCGTATACTTTTTAGTCTGTAGAATCACTTCTACATGCATGTACATACTTATACAGAGATCTCCATGTACGCACGTATACACACATATACGCATATAATTATACATTAGTACCGCACGTGAAACCTCTTTTTCCCGCGCTTCATTCAGAAATATATAAGCTGATGTTCACACGTGTGTAGACCAGTTGGAATCTGTCTTTCGGAGCTAACAGTCCAAATGCCATTAGTTCCTTTCCAACTCACATACTGCGTTAATTGCGTTTAGCAATTAGTTACACCAAAAATATTTCACTCTCTCTTACAAGCATACTTCACTACATATATAATTATATTCAACTACTGATTAGTACAAACATCATATTTCCCTTTTTCAGGAACTCTTCCAGTATGAACATTGATGCATTTTCTTCAACATCCAAGAGAGAACTTTCTCCACTAAATCTTGCATGCACAAAATAATCAATCCTATAACTATGTTTCATACATTGTTATTATTCTTGCTATATTGTTCTCTTGAGTTATTTTTATTATCAATGTGGTGGATTAGACAACCAGTCTACTTTATAATGGTGACTCCACTTTCAAGTTACTACCACGTTGTCCAGTCCACAACAAGTCCATATAATAAATATTTTTGTGAATAAATATTTTAGTCACTTGTTGACCGTTGTAAATATATTTTTTTAATCTTAAAATGAATTAGGCTGAATAAATGTATTTAATGTTAGGCCATTTTCTTATGTGCTCATTTATTTATTACCAGATTACATGGTAAAATTCTAATATGTACATTCTGATGTGTGGAATATAAGTTCCTGACGTAAATAGGTCATGAGTATGAGCCTTTAGCGAGCGACCACCTGCCGTATGCGACCAGTTTTTTGATGCGGTCGTAGTGGTCGCATACGACAGGTTACACTGTATTTGAAGTTACTAGCTACTATCTTCTAAGTTTTCACTTCTCAATTTTTACTTTTATTTTCAATTCTCTCTCTCTCTCTCTCTCTCTCTCTCTCTCTCTCTCTCTCTCTTCCCTTTTAAGCTATGTTTTTTTGTAATTACTTTTATTGTTCTTCATCCTTTTAGATTTGATTTCATTTTAAAAATTCTTCTTCTTCCTTCATTTGTTTCTATCCTTCGCTCCTCCTTCTCTTTTTCCTATTTTCCTATCCTTCGCCCCTCTTTCACTTTCCCTCATTTTTCTCTCAATCGCCCCTCCTTCTCTTTCCCTCATTTTTCTATCCTTCGCCCCTCTTTCTCTTTCCCTCATTTTTCTATCCTTCTCCCCTCCTTTTCTTTTCCATAGTTTTCCATCATTCTCCCCTCCTTCTCTTTCCCTCACTTTTTTTTATCCTTCGTCACTCCCCTTTTCTTCATTTTTGTTCTTCATCCTTTTAGTTTTTATTTTATTATAAAAATTTTCATTACTACGTTCGATATTTTCTTACGTTTAACATTGTTTTTTTAATCATATCACCCCAAGCAAGGCGGTAACGCCACTGATGTGCAGGGGGCTACGTAAGAGTAAAAAGATTGGAGAAAGCCATGGCTCAAATCATTTCTTCTCGTCTGCCTTTTTTTTTCAGATTAATGAAATTTCTTTTATCCCCTTACAACACCATAGAGCGCCACCTAGTATCAAAGACATTTATTCATTTTTCCACATTATGAGATGAAATTCATGCGCTGTTCTGTATTGTCCACATGTCCTTGTATCTTTTCTATCAACATGAGCAGGCAATCCCTCTCTCTTTGCATTTTTGGTGATTTACTGCGCAGTTTTCATTTGCAATCCACATATTTCTCCTCAATATCTTCTACTTCGTTTCTCACTTTTTTCTCATCTGCTTATATTCTACTAGCAGTATAGCCCGGCGTTGCTCGGGTGTAATGAGAGCTTTAAAACTAATCCATGGTCCCTCCAGCTCAGACACTTTGGCACGAAAGACTGAAAAGAAATAGTTGTTTCCAGTTAAAACGAAAGCGTAGATTGAAAGAAAAATGAATGGATGTAAGTCAAATTTTTATTTCCTGGTATCGATATCAAATAATTTTTTTTTATGAACTGAATTTTGAAGGCTAAATAAGTCCTCTGAGTAAATGGTATCATGGCTGAGACTAAGAACTACAATTTTACCTATATAGAGCAAAATCAGAAGCAAAAACTAAAATAAAAGGGTTGAAAAACTGATTTTGATCAGGCCCGATAGAATATCGGGATATCGATTTCCAATATCGGAGTCAAATAAATCTTCCAAGGATAAACTAACCTAAGTAAGTCTATGAAGACCTATTGTACTCGTCGGGAGTAAAATTGGAGAAAATGAGCCATATTGATGGCTGAATATCGGTTTTTGATCAGATTCGATAGAATATCGGGGGTATCGATTTCTGATATCGGAGAAAATGAATCGTTTAAGAAGATCTACGAATGGTTGAGACTAAAAACTATAATTTTACCAAGTGAGAGCAAACTCTGCAGCAAGAACCACAATAAATGGACTGAAATCCTGATCTTGATCAGACCTGATCGGATATTGGTGTGTCGATTTCCGATATCGGGGAGAAATCGGACAAAATAAGTAGCACATGACCTGACTGGAAGCCTACAGAATATTTGTGTGAAGTTTAGTGAGAATCGGATAAAAATTGTGGATTTGTATAAAGGCCATACAGACACATAAACAGACACACACACAAACACCTTGCCTTTTATATATATATAATTTTCTTTTTCTTTTGCTTCTTACTTTCTGCTTCTACGTCTTTGTTTTTCTCTTTGTTATCTTTTTTCTTCTTAATTTCCTGTTTTCAGATCTTTGTCTCCTTCCTCACTTGCTGATTCTAGGTGTTTGTCTTACGCGTTTTCTTTTTTTTTTTCACTTCACTGATAGATTTTTCCTTCTTCTTCTTCTTCTTCTTCTTCTTCTTCTTCTTCTTCTTCTTCTTCTTCTTCTTCGTTACATGACCTTTCTTGCTACTTATCTTCGTTTTTCTCATTTTTCCTCTTCTTGGCCTTCACAGAGATTTTCTTATAATTGTTAACTTCCTAATTCTTCTTTTTTCTTTTACTTCTTCTTCTACTTCTTCTTCTTCTTCTTCGCTTTCTTACACTTACTACTTCTAGTACTTTGTCGATTTCTTTTTCTTCTTCTTCGTTTTCTTCACTTCCTACTTCTAATTCTTTGTCGATTTCTTTGTCTTTTCTTTTTCTGCTTCATTTTCTTCTTCTTCTTCGTTTTCTTCGCTTGCTACTTCTAATTCTTTGACGATTTTTTTCTTTTTCTTCTTCTCCGTTTTCTTCACTTGCTATTTCTAATTCTTTGTCGATTTCTTTTTCTTTTTCTTCTTCTTCTTCGTTTTCTTCACTTGCTACTTCTAATTCTTTGTCGATTTTTTTCTTTTTCTTCTTCTCCGTTTTCTTCACCTGCTACTTCTAATTCTTTGTCGATTTCTTTTTCTTTTTCTCCTTCTTCTTCTTCTTCCTCTTCTTCGTTTTCTTCACTTGCTACTTCTAATTCTTTGTCGATTTCTTTTTCTTTTTCTTCTTCTTCTACGTTTTCTTCACTTGCTACTTCTAGTTCTTTCTCGAATTCTTTTTCTTTTTTCCTTCTTTTTCTTCTTCTTCTTCTTCTTCTTCTTCGTTTTCTTCCATGCTACTTCTAATTCTTTGTCGATTTCTTTTTCTTCTTCTTCTTCGTTTTCTTCACTTGCTACTTCTAATTCTTTGTCGATTTCTTTTTCTTTTTCTTCTTCTTCGTTTTCTTCACTTGCTACTTCTAGTTCTTTCTCGAATTCTTTTTTCTTTTTTTCCTTCTTTTTCTTCTTCTTCGTTTTCTTCACATGCTACTTCTAATTCTTTGTCGATTTCTTTTTCTTTTGCTTCTTCTTCTTCTTCGTTTTCTTCGCTTGCTACTTCTAATTCTTTGACGATTTTTTTCTTTTTCTTCTTCTCCGTTTTCTTCACTTGCTACCTCTAGTTCTTTGTCGAATTCTTTTTCTTCTTCTTCTTCTTCGTTTTCTTCACTTACTACTTCTAATTCTTTGTCGATTTCTTTTTGTTTTTCTTCTTCTTCGTTTTCTTCAATTGCTACTTCTAGTTCTTTGACAAATTCTTTTTCTTTTCTTTTTTCTGCTTCTTTTCCTTCTTCTTCTTCGTTTTCTTCACTTGCTACTTCTAATTCTTTGTCGATTATTTTCTTTTTCTCTTTCTTCTTCTTTGTTTTCTTCAATTGCTACTTCTAATCCTTTGTCGATTTCTTTGTCTTTTCTTTTTCTTCTTTTCCTTCTTCTTCTTCGTTTTCTTCACTTTTTATTTCTAATTCTTTGTCGATTTCTTTTTCTTCTTCTTCTTCTACGTTTTCTTCACTTGCTACTTCTAATTTTTGTCGAATTCTTTTTCTTTTTTTTCTTCTTTTTCTTCTTCTTCTTCTTCTTCTTCGCTTTCTTCACTTGCTACTTCTAATTCTTTGTCGATTTCTTTTTCTTTTTCTTCTTCTTCTTCTACGTTTTCTTCACTTGCTGCTTCTAATTTTTGTCGAATTCTTTTTCTTTTTTTTCTTCTTTTTCTTCTTCTTCTTCTTCTTCTTCTTCGCTTTCTTCACTTGCTACTTCTAATTCTTTGTCGATTTCTTTTTCTTTTTCTTCTTCTTCGTTTTCTTCAATTGCTACTTCTAGTTATTTCTCGAATTCTTTTTCTTTTTTTCCTTCTTTTTCTTCTTCTTCTTCTTCATTTTCTTCACAAGCTACTTCTAATTCTTTGTCGATTTCTTTTTCTTCTTCTTCTTCTTCGTTTTCTTCACTTGCTACTTCTAATTCTTTGTCGATTTCTTTTTCTTTTTCTTCTTCTTCGTTTTCTTCACTTGCTGCTTCTAGTTCTTTCTCGAATTCTTTTTCTTTTTTCCTTCTTTTTCTTCTTCTTCTTTTTCGTTTTCTTCACATGCTACTTCTAATTCTTTGTCGATTTCTTTTTCTTTTGCTTCTTCTTCTTCGTTTTCTTCGCTTGCTACTTCTAATTCTTTGACGATTTTTTTCTTTTTCTTCTTTTCCGTTTTCTTCACTTGCTATTTCTAATTCTTTGTCGATTTCTTTTTCTTCTTCTTCTTCTTCTTCTTCTTCTTCGTTTTCTTCACTTACTACTTCTAATTCTTTGTCGATTTCTTTTTCTTTTTCTTCTTCTTCGTTTTCTTCAATTGCTACTTCTAATTCTTTGTCGAATTCTTTTTCTTTTCTTTTTTCTTCTTCTTTTCCTTCTTCTTCTTCGTTTTCTTCACTTGCTACTTCTAATTCTTTGTTGATTCTTTTCTTTTTCTCTTTCTTCTTCTTTGTTTTCTTCAATTGCTACTTCTAATCCTTTGTCGATTTCTTTGTCTTTTCTTTTTCTTCTTTTCCTTCTTCTTCTTCGTTTTCTTCACTTTTTATTTCTAATTCTTTGTCGATTTCTTTTTCTTTTTCTTTTTCTTAGTTTTCTTCACTTGCTATTTTTAATTCTTTGTCGATTTCTTTTTCTTTTTCTTTTCCCTCTTCTTCGTTTTCTTCACTTTCTACTTCTAATTCTTTGTCGATTTCTATTTCTTCTTCTTCTTCTTCTTCTTAGTTTTCTTCACTCGCTATTTTTTATTCTTTGTCGATTTCTTTTTCTTTTACTTCTTCGCCTTCTTCACTTGCTACTTCTTATTCTTTGTCCATTTCTTTTTCTTTTTCGTTTTCTTCATTTGCTACTTCTTATTCTTTGTCGATTTCTTTTTCTTTTTCTTCTTCTTCTTTTTCTTCTTCGTTTTCTTCACTTGCTACTTCTAGTTCTTTGTCGATTTCTTTTTCTTCTTCTTCTTCTTCTTCTTCTTCTTCTTCTTCACTTGGTGTTTCTATCTCCTTGACTTCTTTTCTTCTACTACTACTTCTTCTAGCTCTCTGTCTTCTTCTTTCATTGTCTCCTTTCTTTTTCTTTACTTAGCTTCTTTGAGTTTTGTCTTTCCTTCACCCCATTCTTGACCTTCACATAGATCTCTTTCTTCTTCTTTTTCTTCTTCTTCTTCTTCTTCTTCTTCTTCTTCTTCCTTTTCTTCTTCAAGCTCATTGTTCTTTTTCTTCTTCACTTGCTGCTTCTAGCTCTTGTTTCTTCTTGTTGTTTTCTTTTTTACTTGCTTTCTCTAGTTCTTTGACTTTTCTTTTGTTTCACTTACTGTTTCAACGTCTTTGACTTTCTTTTTTTTCTTTTTCACTTTCTTGTTCTAGCTCTGTCATCGTCTTCTCCTTCTTCTTCTGTTTATTCTTTCTTCTTCTTCTTCTTTTTTTTCTCCTTTTTTTTCTGCCTCTTGTTCTTGGTTTTCTTCTTCACTTGGTCCTTTTTTCTTCTTCCTTGGTCCGTTTTTCTCTTTTACCTCTTCTTGCTTTCATATAACCTTTCTTCTCCCGAATCATCTTTCATCTGTTTTTATTCATTTTTCTAGATTCACGTTTTTATATTCTTCATCGTTGTCTTATTCTCGTTTACGTATTCAGTCTTTCTTCAATGTCATCATCATCATCATCTATTTCTTATTCTTCCTTTCCTTCTTCTTCCCTCCTTTTGTAAACTTTCTAACTATTTCTTAATGCTTAATGAGTAACTATCTCTTCATTCATCTGTTACCGATTTATTTTCTCTTCCTCTTTTTTTTTCTCATTCTCTTTTCATTTTCTTGATTCGATTCTCAGACCACACGATAATTTATTGAATGCATTATAAATACGTAATGACACGCGAGCGCTTAACGTCGCCACACGAGTACATTGAAGAATTCGCTTCTCTTCCATCTTAGGCACGTTGAAATGTTTTATCTTCCGACATATTTATAGTTGTTTTTTTCTATTGAGATTGTTTGTTTGTGCTTGATTGAATCCGCCATTTCGAAATATTTGATTCTCTTTCTGTCTCATTTTCGGTCTCCCCACTCTATCACCCCCTTAGTCTCTTTCCCTTTCTCCCCTCCCTCTCTCTCATTCACCTGTCAATATCTATTGGCAGTTCTATCAATACAACCATATTCTATTCGTCAATCTCAAAATAAAATGTGTCATCTCTATCTCTCTTTTCCTCTGAAAAGTATACACACACGCACAACACCCACCCCATATATATGTATTATTTTTCGAGGTTCTAGTGATTTCTTTTTAAATCATATCACCCCGAGCAAGGCGGTAACGCCATTGATGTGCAGGGGGCTACATAAGACTAAAAAGATTAGATAGGAAAGTGTGAAGAGAAGGATCAACCAGTTAGAAAGGAAGGGAATACAGGTGTGATGACAGTTGTAGAGATGGAGAGAAAGGAAAGGATATACAGAGTGGCGAAGAAAGAACTAGAGTCAAGTGGTTAAGAGATTAGTATTGACATGAAATTTAAATTCCTGGAGGTTTTAGTCGCCAGGAAAGCAAGAATATGGAAGCGAGCTCCACACGCGGGAGGTACGAGAAAAGAAGCTGCAGGAGTAGAATTGTCGTCTGCATTTAGTTGCTCTAACCGTGAATGGGTGAGACCCAGTTGCCAGTCTTGTTGCACGAGTAAACACCTGTTGCAGAGGCACCAGTGACTTAAGTTCGTTGGAGCAAAATCTATGAAAGTATTTATAGAACAGACAAAGGGAAACCACATCCCCTCGGTGGGAAAGTGGCTGGAGTTGAGCCGCCAAGTCGGTACCTATCAAATTACTGATTCTCCTTTGGAGCCTGTCAAGAACACCGAGATGAACAGCGGGGGCACCTAACCATATATGGCAGCAGTACTCCATGCACGAACGAATGGTTGATTTGTATATATTTAGGATGGATTCAGGCGGGAAAAACATCCTGGCCCGACACAGTGATCCAACCTTCCTAGCAGTGGATTTAGCTATTGATTCTAGGTAGTGGTTTTACTTGAGATCAGAAGAGAGGGTAAGGCCGAGTAGGCGCAGTGTATTGCTCTCGGGGAGACTCGCTTGGTCCATGCTTATGGGAGGCAGGAGAGGTTGCCTATGATGATTGACAGACAGCAGCTTGGTCTTAGACGCATTAAAATTTACAAGCCACTTCTTACCCCAATTCACCACAGAATGTAGATCCCTCTCAAAATCAGCAGATTACGGTAAATTTTAACCACACGTGTCTACAATTCCCTTTTAGGTTTAAGAGTATTTAATCAGCTGTCTGCTTATGTCTGATGTAAAGGGACATTATTGGTTGTTGCTTTCCTTCCTTTGACGTGAAGGGCCTCCCACAAAATAACTTGACGTCAAGTGCTTCCCACAAAACAAAAAAAAAAAAGATTAAATATTTTAATCGATTTTTTTGTTGTTTGTTTTGTTTTGTTTTTTTTTTCTGTTAAATTGGTAAAAAACAGTATAAAAACTCTTATGTATATACATATATATATGTGTGTGTGTATATGTGTGTGTGTGTGTGTGTGTGTGTGTTTTAAAATATCTTTCATTTAAATATCAGAGACAAGGAAAATGAAATTAACTTTTCTTTAGTTTTCCCAACTTTCTTCCATATTTCTGTTTGGTGGGACTAAGTAAGTGCAAAGATTGTTCCATTTTCTGTTGTCCCAAGCGCATTCGGCAACTTCTTTAGGCATTTTATATATGGTTTCTTTTTTAATTCCTTTCATGTTTGATTGTTTAAGATCTATTGTTTTGTGTTGTTTTGAATATAGGTTGCAGTGCTTTTTTCCGAGTCTTCGCGTGCTGAGTGCAGCTCTTAAGGCGAAATGTTACCGATAATGTGATTTATATAGAATTTTAGAGATTGTAATCAGAATATTTCTTCAGGATTCTTGTAAATTGTGGGTGGCTAGATTTGTTTATATAGAACATCAGATAACTAACATGTGAGGTGCCAACTCAAATATATATATATATATATCCGCAGACAGATCTTTTTCGCTGTATCACAGCTCATCAGTACGGTTAGACACTCGATTTTTTAGCCAGGAGTGAAACCCGACCTAATTGTCATCAGTCGACAATTCTATCTCTGAGTTAGGGGCGCTCGGTAGAAGTAGACAGACTTTTATATAAATTATATTTGGGCAGCAACCTCTCTTTTATACAGGTTTTATTAAAATGAAAAACAAGGTATTATACTTAAGTTTTTATGTAATATTTTATGTGATCTTAAGAATTTTTTTTTCTTTTGATGACATAAATTATATAAAAATGTTTTAACCGAGGATGGAATTTATTTTCCATGTGACACAATGAATGTAGTGTTATGTTTGTTTCTAAGTTAGGGTGTTAGCGTTGTTAGTGTATTTGGAGTTGATGTTGTTGAGTGTTGGCTTTTTCTTTTTATTAATAATGCTTCTATTATTTTTAGCCCTTTTACATGGGAATGGTGCAATGATATTTGTGTTATCAACAAGTATTTTACGGATAGGTCTACGTGTGTGTTTAAATGAGATCGAACTGAGCTCTGTTCTGAGAGATGCAGCGTGTGTATTCGAGTCAGTTTCGTTGTTTCATGGCCGACATAATTATTTACGAATTTGCGTGGATCAAAAACGTAGATTTTTAAAGGAGATGAACAGCCCGGCTGCAATCACTCTCTCACCGGCATGATGTGGCTTCCCTGTGCCTCTTCTAAAAAATACTTTCACGGCTACTGCTCCGATGAACGTAGATCATTGGTGCCCCCAAGTATGAATTTACACAACCTTCTAGATTAGCAACTAGGTCTAACCCTTTTACTGTGAAACTGATAAAATGTAACCGCAATTTCTACTCTAATAACTTCTTTTCTCGCACTTCCAGCCTGTGGAATTCCCTTTCATATACTTGCTTCCCCGACAGCTACAATCTCCAGGAATTTAAATGTAAGGTCAATAGATATCTCCTATCACACTAACTCGCATCCATTCTTTCAAACTCTCTTCCCATCTACCCCACCCCTATTCTCGGTATCTTCATCCGTTCATTACCCTCCTCCCAACATTTCACCACTCTTTCTCATCACTGTCCTCTATGTAACCCCCTGCACAACAGTGGTAGTAGAATGCCTTGCTTGGGGTGAAATGATTAAAATAATAATAATAATAATATTGGTTTGCTTTAGTTTAGATCTTGCAGGTATTTTTATTTTATTTTTGACGATGCGGTTAGACGTTTTACAGTTTGTATACTATATAATTAATTTTTCGTTTTTTCTTTAATTCTGCGGGAATTGCGTATTTTCGGATGATGTTTCCAAGTGAAAATTCGTCGTTTTATAATTTACTATGCGTTTGACTTTTCTAGAAATTATTGTTATTGTTTTTATTCGTGTGTTTATTGTTGATATTGGTCAAGTTTGAAAGAATAAGTCTAATGTGGTTCAGTCAAGTGCCATACATGATACACGCTTTGGTCGATCATGTCTCTTTCGAGACATGACTTACTGGTTAAAAGATTATTCAGCAGTAAGTTGCCATTGCTTTCTACAGTAGACTGGTTGCCAGTCAAGGCTATAGGACCCAATCTGTTCTGCCATTTAACTCATAGCTGTAGAGAGAAAAATATATAAGATTACATGATTATATAAAGTATAATAAGTGGGGGATCAGTTTATTACTTTATAACAATAGTAAACCGATCCCCCACATTATGCCCATGACGCATTTTAATTATGTTTCCAAAAGTTATATTTAGTCAGTCAGTCA
>JBBBDQ010029610.1:2205000-2277500 GCA_037127315.1 Ascarosepion bandense
AGATAGATAGATAGAAAGGAATTAGATAGATAGATAGATAGATAGATAGATAGATAGATAGATAGATAGAGGAAGGAATTAGATAGATAGATAGATAGATAGATAGATAGATAGATAGATAGATAGATAGATAGAAGAATTAGATAGATAGATAGATAGATAGATAGATAGATAGATAGATAAGGAAGGAATTAGATAGATAGATAGATAGATAGATAGATAGATTTGAAGCGAATTAGATAGATAGATAGATAGATAGATAGATAGATAGATAGATAGATAGATAGATAGATAGATAGATAGATAGATAGATAGATAGATATGAAGCGAATTAGATAGATAGATAGATAGATAGATAGATAGATAGATAGATATGGAAGGAATTAGATAGATAGATAGATAGATAGATAGATAGATAGATAGATAGATAGATAGATAGAAGCGAATTAGATAGATAGATAGATAGATAGATAGATAGATAGATAGATAGATTTGAAGCGAATTAGATAGATAGATAGATAGATAGATAGATAGATAGATAGATATGAAGCGAATTAGATAGATAGATAGATAGATAGATAGATAGATAGATAGATAAGAAGAATTAGATAGATAGATAGATAGATAGATAGATAGATAGATAGATAGATAGATAGATAGATATGAAGTGAATTAGATAGATAGATAGATAGATAGATAGATAGATATGAAGCGAATTAGATAGATAGATAGATAGATAGATAGATAGATAGATAGATAGATAGATAGATAGATAGATAGGGAATGAGAAAGAAGAGAAAAAGATATGATCAGACTAGGATGAATATAGACAAAAGTATGTAAGTAGGAAGAAATGTATTGCTGGCAATATATTTTCATTCCAAAAATGTATAACATTTATTATTTTTTTATTTAAAAAATGTATTGCTCCTAATATTTTATATTCCAAAAATGTATTGCTCGTAATATTTTTTATTCCGAAAATGAATTGTTGGTCATATTCCTAGTAACATATTTTTATTCTAAAAATGTATTTCTGGTAATATGTTTTTATTCCAAAAGTGTATTGCTGGTAATATTTTTTTTATTCCAGAAATGTATTGCTAGTAATATTTCTTTTTTAATCCCGAAATGTATTGGTGGTAATATCTATTATTCCAAAGATGTATTGCTGGTAATAATTTTTTTATTCCAGAAATTTATTGCTGAAAAGATTTATACTTCGTGTATATGTCAATAAAGATGAGGAAAACAGCTGAAAAAAGGGAGTTCTAGCAAATTTCCATCGATGAAAATGAGGTCAGATAAAGTGTATGGCTTTAAAAGGAAGATTCTTAGTAAGTGATTTAATGTCAAAATGATATGCATTGCAGTTTTCTTGTTACAGAACTAGTCTCGGTACTTTTTGATAAAACCTCGTACAATGTGTCTATTAGCCAGAAAGCTGCAGGTATTCCTCGGGTTACGTCATTTCTAGTTAAGTCTTTCTCGGTTATATGTCGTTTGTCAAAAAATTTTACGGAGAATAAAAATCAAGTTTGTCATTTTCTTCGATTTTACGTCAGTCCACCATAAATACTGAAGTCGTAATATCACTTGAAAAGTGTTAAAAGCACATAAAAACCATGTTACTGTACAATAAATAAAAATAAAAGTATACAGAATTATATTGAAATCCGTATATTTACAGTAAATGTAAATATAGTCATCATAAATCCTAGAGAACGAAATATGCAAACATCTGTGATTCTCTGTTATCGTCTTATTTAGAGGTCTTTCAGAGCTCAATATTGACATTTTCCACAGTAGTTTCAATATCTACCGTTGCAAACATCTACATTTAATTTTTTTGTAAGCATCTACTTTTACAAGTATGTACGCACATGTATTCGTAAATTTAGATTACTTTTTCTATACTTTATTAATGTTATGGAGAAACACACCTATTCCTCAGATAATAGACTCTCCGTCCTATATTAGTAAAATTTAACAGGAAGCTAACGGAGGTGGAGTTCTTAGAAGTTCTTGAGAAGTTCTTAGGAAGTTCATAGAATTTCTTTAGAGTTCTATTGGAATTCAGTAAAATTACTAGGCAGTTGATATTCGTCGGTAGTTAGCCGAATACTAAGGAGTCAGCTTACAGTTGAAGATTTCCAGGTTCCTAACATTTTGGGAGCGTTAAGTCGAACCGACATAGCACGATTATAACCTTCAATTCGAAACTACTCCACGACAATTAAAAACTAAAATTTATTTGTTTGTAAGCTTAAAATATATTCTTATTGACTATATATTTTTAAAAATGCATTTATAAATAAAATACAGAACTTAGAATTGTTATTTTTGGTTTAACCTAGTGAGAAGTAAATTCGGTGACAAGTAAATTAAATCATTTTTCGACTTAACTCACCTGTCCTGGTACAAATTACCGCCGTAAAGTGAGGTATCCCTGTACAATGTCCCCGGATTTACGAAACGACATTTTGAATATTTACCTGTTTTAAGTCATATCAAACTGAAATTCATTTGGTGTTTTACCTCTTACACTTTTATAATTGATGTACTGTAATAAAAGGTAAATATTTCATTCATATATATATATATATATATATATATATATATATATATATATATATATATATGAGGAAATTCAAGATAATGCGACGAGGTAACACACTCGCAATCCAACAAGAGTTAAGGAAAAGTTTATCGGAAGGTTAAACATAGTTATGGGTTTTTTTCTTGGTCCCGAAGTTAGGGCACGACAGTACAAGCATCGTTAGGGCATCGTTCTCAAGTCAGTATTGCGCTGATTTGGAACAACCAAAAAGAAAGCATAGACATCTTTTAAACGTTAAGGTTTTTTGGAAGACATGTATAAGAAACATGCGTTGGAAATTAGGAAGAGAATTAATATTGTTCTGTGAAACTGTAACTATCACGTGGTTTAAATCATTGAACAATGAATTGAAAGGTGGTGAGACAGGAAATGCTTACCTTCTTTTAGGCTTCAATAATACCACCTATATGTGCTTTGTGGTGCAGTGGATATCGGCTTGGAACGAGAAATCGGGGAGCCGAGTTCGCAGTTCTACTTGAATTCATTGCATTCACTTACGCGCAAATACCCTTGGGAAAGGTATTAATCCATCCATTCCTTCCAGTTATGGGTTAAATAACAGGACAGATTGGGTTCTATAGCCTTGGTTGGCAAACAGTCTACCGCAGAAAGCAATGGCAACCTACTGCGGGATAATCTTTTGCCCAGTCAGTCATGTCTCTTTCGAGACATGATCGCCTAAGGGTTTTTCATGTATGGTACTTAACTGACTGAATGCCACCTAATGATATTAAGCTAAACGCAGTTGGGTAATCATTTTTACGGCTTCTTTACTATTAGTATCATGGGAAATGTATTTCTTTTAATTTTTTTCTTACTCGTTGTAGTCATTCGTTTGTTGAACAGTTGACATCTCTCTAAGGATCTCAAAGATGGAATAGTCTGTGAACCGAAATAGCGATATCTCTCTAGGGATCTCAAAGATGGAATAGTCTGTGAACCGAAATAGCGATATCTCTCTAGGGATTTCAAAGATGGAATAGTCTGTGAACCGAAATAGCGATATCTCTCTAGGGATCTCAAAGATGGAATAGTCTGTGAACCGAAATAGCGATATCTCTCTAGGGATCTCAAAGATGGAATAGTCTGTGAACCGAAATAGCGATATCTCTCTAGGGATCTCAAAGATGGAATAGTCTGTGAACCGAAATAGCGATATCTCTCTAGGGATCTCAAAGATGGAATAGTCTGTGAACCGAAATAGCAATATCTCTCTAGGGATCTCAAAGATGGAATAGTCTGTGAACCGAAATAGCGATATCTCTCTAGGGATCTCAAAGATGGAATAGTCTGTGAACCGAAATAGCGATATCTCTCTAGGGATCTCAAAGATGGAATAGTCTGTGAACCGAAATAGCGATATAAATAAAAATCAAGAGGAGTCAGGAATTCGGAGTGTCATTATTAGTCTGAAGGGGTCGACTGCGTACGTTAGCCGTACACTTGGTCGGATTCTCTCTCTTCGGACGGAAATGAACCCAGACGAGGCTCCACCAAAGGGTAGAGTCCCGTCTGGGGAAAATAGACAAGAATTTTTGTCCGAGCTTACTGGCTCGGTTTTATCCAAGATAATTGATCTTTTGCCGCATCTACCCCGGGCTTCTGCCCACGTGAAGAAGTTATAAATAATTCAGAGTGTCATTAACGATTGTCACTGGACTATGCTCTCTGTGACTCTAACCTCTCCTCTTTTCTAAATATTATCGCTCTGTCTTATTTGTGTTTGTCTTATTTGTTCTTAATATCCATTCACGCGGTTATTGTGTTGTTGATACTTCAGCACACCTCATCTGGTATTGTACTGCCACCTCGGGGATACAAAAATTTTATTTATCGATTTAATATTTAATCTACTCCAATTTACGAAAGCACTGGTTTAAATTGAAATTCCAATTATCTGAAGAAGGCCATTGCGTACAACGGCAGAAACGTGGTGAATATGGCAGCAAAGATGGAGACAACAGTAAATAGTATAAATAATCACTATATCTCACCTCAGAAGTATAGACAAATATAATTAATCGTGTTTTCAGGATTTTATTGGGTTTTATTTCACTTTCAACTGGCTTTTTATTCGCTGTTTTTATCAGTTTATTTCCTTTTGGCTTGTTTGTCAGTGTTGCTCTCATGTTCCTAACGTTGGCTTTTAATAGATACAATTCCTTGCTGAAGGATATAAATGTATTTTCCGACAATGACGGTGATTTGTAATGATGATTAATTGACTTTCCTATAACAAAAACATTTTTGTTTTACTGTTTTATTTTATTTTTACGTTTTACTCCTGTCTTTCTTTTCGAGTATTAATCTATCTTTTGTCTACGAGGAAAATTTGTATTCTCTGGTGTCAGACTGTTCGGCCATTTGTAGTTTACTGCGTCAGCATCTCACGACGATGTGATTGTTTGAGAAGTAACTGGGAAAAACGGTCTTGTCGAAAAACACTTATGTTTGGCGGAAAGAGACCTATTATCGTGGAGATGAGAGCGAGGCTTATCTATGCAATGGAACATTGACAGTAATACACATCATTATCACCATCCTCGTCAACCTGTTCATCATAAAACTCATCGACAATATCTTCTTCATCATCTTCATCTTTAACACCGTCATCATTATAATCGTCACCATTATTATCGTCATCATCGTCATAGTCAAAATCATCAACAACTTCGTCATTATAATTTTTATCTGCACCATTTTGTCATCATCATCATCTTTAACATCGCCATCATCATCATCGCCATCATCACGTCAACAAGGTCATCATCATCGTCATCAAAATCATCGTCATTATAATCCTCGTCGTCACCATCTTCGTCATCATTATCACCTTTAACATCGTCTTCATTATCATCGTTGCCATAGTCATTGTCATTCTTATCATCATCGTCATTGTCATCATCGTCGTTATCATCATCCTCATCATCACGTCAACAACGTCATCATAATCATCATCGTCATTATAATCGTCATCGTCACCATCTTTGTCTTCAATATCATTTATAACATCGTCATTATTATAATCTTCATCATCATCATCATCATCGTTATCATCATCGTCATCAACATGGTCATCTTAAGCCTCATCGTCACAATCTTCGACATCATCATCATTATTAACATATCTAAACTTATTCATAAATGGAACTTTGTCTGTGTGTGTTTGTCTGTGTGTGTGTCCGTTACCTATAGACTCCGAAACGGCTAAACCGATTTCCTTGAAAATTTACAGAGTTGTACTATAAGCGTCTGCGAGTGTTCTTAACTATGTTTTGTGTCGAGGTACCCCTGATAAATATCGAAAATCGATAATCGAAAAAATCGGGTTATAGAAGGAGTGGTCCGATTTTAATCAAATTTCATACACTCATAGACAAAGATATAAGAAACGATATTCAGAAGTTTCAAGGTTGCAGTTCTTACAATAATGCAGAAAATCGATAATATTTATATAAGGCAAGTTGTTTGTGTGTGCGTGTCTGTTTATCTGTCTGTATGTCCTTTATACAAATCCACAATTTTCATCCGATTCTCGCCAAACTTCACACAAATATTCTTGAGACTGAGTCTGAGCTCCAGGACCATGGATTAGTTTTAAAGCTTTCATTAAGCCCAAGCAAAGCTGGGCTATCCTGCTAGTTCATCATTAAAATCGTCATCATTATCATCTACATCGACGTATTTGTTCCCAACTTATAAGTTTAAAGCCGGCCAAATATTTATTTCATTTGTAGCGTATCTTGAGCAAATAGACCTGGCGACACCTCTTCTTCTTTAGGTCAAACCACAGCTGATCACTTTCAACTTGAACTCGTCATTGGAGGACATCTCCGAGCCGGCCGTTGACATTAGTCGAGGATGATATCCATTCTTGTCATCATCATGCTAGCTACATACCGAGTATGTAGCTAGCGCTAGTTAACAAGGCATATTTTGCCCATGGATTCGCTGATCATTTTTTTATATTAGCCACTGATCTGACCTTATCGATTTGTTCAGACTTTCTACCGAGACAGGAGTAAATGGCTTTGTCATCAGCGTAGATACAAAATTCAGATCTGATTAGAGATCTTTTATAAAACTGACTATAACAATTTTTATTCATGAAGAGGGCTGGCATAGTAGACATTCAAGCAGGTTTTTTAATCATTAAACTCCAAACAAGGCAGGGCTGTCACTAATGCGCAGGTGGTTTCAGTGAGAGTTAAGCAAGGTACAGCGAGTGTCAAATAAATGATTAAAGATGGAAGAAATTCAAAGAGATAGAAGATGGCATTGACGTTATGTTTTAAATTTTGGAGATTGTTAGAAAAAGAAAACGGAAAAGATTTTTACAGACAGGAAGTGGGAGAAAAAACTGGTAGTATAGAAAAAGACAGTGACTAATTTAACGCTAGTAGGGTAGGAGCTATATACTAATATAGTAGCACGCGTAAAGTCCTGTGGTCGGGGCACCAGAAAAAAACTTTCAGAATATTAACATGAAAATATTTGTAGAAAGGACAGAGAGAAGTCACATTACGTCAGTGTAAAAGTGACCGAAGTCGAGTTTCCAAGTCTACATACCGAGTTATACAGCCTAGACTACCACATTTTACTAAACGGCTGGTGACGCTGTAAGAAAGTTCATCTACCCTTTCAAAATATTTGTTGCTTTTTTAACTTTTTCAAACCAAGCAAAGCAGTAATGACATTAAAACCAGGGATAACTGTTTTAGAGAATGTGAGAAAAACTCCTATTAAGAAGAGAGGACAATAAAAGAAGCATTGACAAAACAGAAGATATCTATTGACATTGCATTTAAACTTTTCAAGATCAAAGTTGCCTGGAAAGCAAGAAGCCGAAATAGTCTTCCACAAGCGAGAAGATACTATTAGCGTAGAACTTGCGGCTAAATCTAGCCTTTTCAAATGTATGAAAACCTTGCCGCCAATCTAGCACTGCATTTCAACATTCATAATATCTAGATACCATCAATAGAACATAAAAACAATTACCATGAAAGTATTTATAGAAAGAACATAGGAAATTTACGTTACTGCGTTAAGAAAAGGACTGAAACCGAGATGTTAGATCAGGATGAAAACATTTCCGATTCTTCTTTGGATTTTATAAAGAATCTCTAAATATGTTAGACCATGCTTAAAGACCAAAAACTGTAGAGCAATAATCAAAGCAAAGATTTATGAATGAATAAGATACATTCTACCGAGAAAAAGTGAGTACCTTAAAACACTGGACCGACTTACTTGACAGCAGACCTAACAATGGATTCAATATAGTCTTCCACCTTCATGTCAAGTCTAAAAAGAAAAAAATGCACAGTAATATTCAAAGCAGAGGACTTATAAATTTGTAACAGATTTTGAAGAGAAAAATTGACTAGTTTAAAACAGTAGAAAAACTTTCTTAACAACAGACCTAGCAACGTGTTCAATATAATCTACCCTCTTTATGTCAGGCCTAAAAAGTAAAAACTGCGCAACAATATTCAAAGCAAAGACTTATAAATATGTGGTGTGGATCTTCGTCGCCAGTTTGTTGTGTGGTTGTGATGCAAGTTGTAATGACTGTTTGTGCCGGAATTAAGACACAGAACAAGAAGTTAGGTTCAAAACAGTATTAGCACAAACAAGAAACAAGATATTCAAAGAATTCAATTAATAAATAGTAATATAGAAATAAGTAAGTCCGAAGGCATTATTATGCTGCCTGACTAGTAGCTGTCGTTAACTAATGTACTTGACTGATCCTAACTGCCAAATTGTGTGCTCGTAACTGCTCTCGTTAACTGCCCTCAACTGCTTCTTAGACGTCACGCAGGTATATAGCAAGAGGAAGAATTCATTCCTCGTAGGAGGGTACCATAACAGTTTGTAAGAACAAGCTGATGGAAGTTTTAAAAATCTGTCGATACGTTTTCCTCCTTCTAGATGTCTAACCCCGTAACACATCGGAGAATTCTGATAGGGTAACAGGTTCAGTAACCGACCACCCGACCCTGAAGCAGATAGTTCTCGGTTACATTTGTTGCGTAGGGTGCTGGTTAATGTTTCTTGGTTCGGCCTTATGTCAGACTTACTCGAATTCCTTACAGCTTACAGGATTTATCCAGAATTATCATAAGAAGGTTGGTTGTCGGCAGGTTGGAATATGTGGAATTGTGAATAAAAAGAATAAGAAGAATAAAATATATACTTTGCATTTTAAAACAGAAATTGATTAAAGGGAAAGACTAACATAAGTTGTAGGAGTTAATGTGCAATTAGAAACATTATTAAGAAGTTAAGAGTAGAGTTCGTACAAAATGTTCGTAATAGTAATTGTTGAAATAGATAAGGAGAAAGAGAAAGAGGACAATATCCAGGTCGCTTGAATTTGAAAGTTACATTTTAGTGTTGTCTTTCTCGCTGCTTACATGCGAAGTCCTTTTGGTTTTGCAAGTCGCTCCCATTCATCAAAATCATTTTAACCCCTATTTGCGAAATCTGGTTTCGACTTTTTCTTCAAGCAGATGGTCAATCCTTTTTCTATTTAGGAAAGACCAGGATTTCACACGTCGTTGTGAATTTTCGTAAAAGTGAAGAGAGTTGATTTTAATTCTTAATTTTTTATCCGCTACACATTGTACCATTAGAACTCGGAGAATGAAATACTAGAATTCGAATCAGAATTGCTTAAATTAATCAGAAATTATTAATAAGAACTTTTTTAGAATGTACTTCCCAAATTACAGTCCCACTTACAGTCTCGCTTTCACTTAATTTTTTTATCGTTTTAGAACAGTCTACCGCAGAAAGCAATGGCAACCTACTGCGGGAAAATCTTCTGCCCAGTCACTGATGTCTCTTTCGCCCAAGCGTGTGTCATGTATGGCACACAAGTGACTGACTGAATATAATAGTTGGAAACATAATTAACATTTGTACTGGTCATAAAGCGGGGGATCGGTTTTCTATTGTTATGAAGTAATAAACTAATCCCCCACTATTATACTTAATATATTATAATCTACCTCTTCTCCCTTCCTCCAGCTATGAGTTAAATGGCAGGACAGATTGGGTTCTATAGCCTTGGCTGGCAACTAGTCTTCCGCAGAAAGCAATGGCAGCCTACTGCGGGATAATCTTTCGAAACATGATCGCCCAAGCATGTAACCCGTATGGCACTTAACTGACTGACTGACTGACTCTATTAGCAACAAAATCTGATCGATTAAGAGTTGAAACAAAATAATCAAACGTAACACAACTCCTCTTCTCTATTAGTTTCTACATTCTCCGCCTGTGAAACTCCCTTTCCCATGATTGCTTCCCTGATAGCTACAAAGGTTTAAGGGCAACGTCAATTGCTATCTTCTATCTCCTTGACTCTCGACTCTCACCTATCCTTTCTTTGACACTTCCTGAACTGTTTTTTTTTTAAATTTTATCTCTTTCCTCTCCTTTCATTGTTGCCTCCTGTGCACCAGTGGCAGTATTGCCTTACTTGGGGTGAAACGGTTATAAAAACAAATAGTTATGTTAATAGTTTCTTTTCTCGCACTTCTACAGCCTAATTTGAATATTCAAATGCATAAATGTAATGTCACTCGTTATCTACTATTTTCTTCATTACTCTACTACTGTCTTCACCTTTTAATAAGGCTTACGGCCTATCACATTGAATACACCTGCTCTAGCCTGATCACCGAAGTTAAGCAACGTTGAGCCAGGTCAGTACTTAGATGGGTGACCGCTTGGGAATACCAGGTGCTGTAAGCGTATAGTGACGGATGTGCGTTGTGGTGCCGTGGATATCGGCTCGGAAAAAGAAATCGGTGAGTCGAGTTCGAATTCCAGTTGAATACCATGCATTTACTTAAGCACTGGTACCCTTGGGAAAGGTATTAATCCGTCCCTTCCCTCCAGTTATGGGTTAAATAACAAGGGTTAGACTTGGAGACCCTGCCTTTAAAAACAAATCCCAATCAATCTTGATACTCGAAAAGAAAAAAAAAGTATTACTAGACACAAAACTTATATAAAAACAACAATAAATTGTTAAAAGAAAATATATTATCAGCAATAAATAAATAAAATTTAGTTGGCAATCAATGACCCGCCGAGGTTGATATGACATAAAAACAAAACAACCAACCTTTTCAATAATCCTTCTGTTTTCCACTTGTTTAATATCCAGTAATCACTTGTGTCTTAGTGACTTTATTGCCTTACTTAGGGTGATTTCGATTAAAACATGCGCTAATTTAGGGACGAATTATTCTCAACTCCAGTAAGTCCAGCGATTTTGTCTTGATTATTTTTCAATGAAAATCTATTTTCATCCAATAACGTTTGACAATCGCCAATTAAAAGGTCAGATACAAGGAAGGTAATCATGGCAACAATCTCATCCCCAGAGCGGCTTCTGCAGGCCACGCTTCAGTTTAAAGTGAGAAGAAACTCATCCCTTGTTTGACTGATGAGTGAATATTGCAAATAATTAATGTTGTGTGAAGCTAAAGCGAAAAGCATTTTCATTTGTATGGAGTTACCGTCCGTGCGTGATTTCAATGGCCAATGTTTCTGTAAAATATCGAAAATGGTGAGAAAATGGTGACTGGTGGGAAGAAGATAATATCCTCAACGATATATTTTGGCGGGAAAATGGCTGTAAAGAAATGGAAAGAATACGAAATGAAAAATAAGACAAACGTTGAAATGATTGAAAAGTGTTAAAAATAATAAAGAAAGATACTGGAAGATAAAAAAAATGTCGCCTGAACATCTGAGAGGAATTATTCTCATTATTCAATGAGTGATACGGGCACAACTTTACCGGTGTTCTTTCGTTAAAAATGGGTTCTGTTATTTCAACAGTCTATGTCAGCATTACTTTTATGTAAATTATTAAATCATTTTAGCTAAGACTTCTTGTACAGTATTTAAAGTCTAAGTCGACTCACTTTATGGTATTATAGTCTATTTGTTACTGCTTTTACAAAACTTTACGAATATATTTTAAAGTTCACCTCAAATACGGGAAGTTTTTAAAGTGTGTACTGGCAGACATGACCAAGTGGCAGCACTGCAAAACAGTGGCCCCACGAAGTAAACACTCTGCCCTTTCAGTAACCATGGATCAAAATGAATTTCTAAGTAAGTTATGGATGTCAGATGAGGCCCATTTTCATCTTACAGGTTATGTGAATAAGCAGAAATACCGTTAGTGGGCAGACACAAATCCCAATGAAGTTCATGAGCGCCCTTTACACGCTAGTCAGGTATGATATACTGTTTCATTACATGGGATCATCAGACCTTATTTTTATTTTAAATGAACAGGGGATCCCAGTCACTGTGACTGTCTCAACAACAGATTTCAAGAATGCATTCGTACATGAGTACGCCGTCTAGAGGAGGTAATTTTTAAAAATAAAAATTCCATTATTGTTTATTAAATGGCATGTCTTAAGGTTTCAATTACTTTGAATACATGTTATTTTCATCACTCTTGGAAAGGTTGGGTTTTAAGGTATCCTTTTTAATGTTACTATAAATACTTTCATGGTAATTGTTTTTATTTTTTTATCGTTTTAGAACAGTCTACCGCAGAAAGCAATGGCAACCTACTGCGGGATAATCTTTCGACACATGATCGCCCAAGCATGTAACCCGTATGGCACTTAACTGACTGACTGACTGACTCTATTAGCAACAAAATCTGATCGATTAAGAGTTGAAACAAAATAAACAAACGTAACACAACTCTTCTTCTCTATTAGTTTCTTTTCTCACATTCTCCGCCTGTGAAACTCCCTTTCCCATGATTGCTTCCCTGATAGCTACAAAAGTTTAAGGGCAACGTCAATTGCTATCTTCTATCTCCTTGACTCTCGACCCTCACCTATCCTTTTTTTGACACTTCCTGAACTGTTTTTTTATTATTTTATCTCTTTCCTCTCCTCTCATTGAGTGAGAAGGTTGATTTAGTTAGATTTTGATAAAAGAACTTTTTGTTTTATTTTAATTTATTTTATTTTATTTTATTAGCAAACTGAAGATGTATTCTAGTATTTTGTTCAAAGATGTATTGCTGGTAATATTTTTTTCCTTCAAAAATGTATTGTTTGTAATATTTTTCCTTCAAAAATGTATATTTTTCTATAAAAGTCTATTTTCATACTTTCATAGTGTTTTGACCCCAATTTGCCGCTTAGATATTTGCCCATAACTGGGACTCTAACAGGTGCTACCACTCTTTGTCAGAGTGAACCTGGGAACAACAGCAATTAAGAGGTCGTTCTATGCTATTCACAACCTCTCAGTTAGAGGCCTTGCTGCAGTTTATCGTCAAAACAAGGACCGTTTTAATCTATGTATTGCAATAAGGCTTAAAAGACACAAGGTGTGTGTGACTAAGTTTGACAAAACTTCAAAAACCATTATTGAGGAGAAATATCTAAATTAAAGAATAAGATTAAAAAAAAACAGATGATAACAATTCTATACTTCTCGACTTTTCTTTTTTAAATTCGCTTTTGGTTGTTATTTAATTTTTTATAGTGCATGTGTGCTTATGTATGGCTAGCCATTCTTATCCGACTATGCTTTCTACGGGAGCGGCTAGCTAAACTCTGTTTCAGAAACCCACTCAGGTACATTTGCGTTTGTTCAACACCTACAGAGCCCACCTGCGTTTTTTTTTATCGTTTCACCCCAAGCAAAGCGGTAACGCCACTGATGCGCAAGGGGCTACATAAGAAAAAAGATTAGATAGGAGGAGGTTAAAGAGAAATACGAACCAACTACAGGGGGTGTCAGAGAAGGGAGCAAGAGAAGGATGGGAATACAGGTGTGATGACAGTTGCAATGGTAGAGAGACAGGAAAAGATATACAGGGTGTCAAGTGGTTAAGAGATGAGTATTGAAATTGCATTTTAATTCATGGGGGTTGTAGCCGTCAGGAAAACAAGAATATGAAAGAGAGTTCTACAGGCGGGAAGTGCGAGAAAAGAAGCTGATGGAGTACTGAAAGTAATGCTGAGCGCTTTAGAGAAGAAAGCGCGTGATCAATAATCTGAACAAGACGAATTACGCTAAAACCCTCGTTCATGATGACTTGCGACTACGTGGCAGCTCAACAATCGATGGCTCCTAAATAGGTCCGTCTACCAAGTTTTACATATAAGGCTTTGGTCTACCCGTGATATAGTGTTCCGGCAATTTCGAGGAATGAGATTGCTGGCTCCAGATTGATAACATTAAAGGTGAGATTTTAACCCAAGTCTCAAGTTCAGAAAACAAAAATAAACGTTTTAACCACTGTTTCGTCTATATTTTGCGAATGTAGCTGTGTACCGTTTGTCTGCAGACAGAATAAAGAAAGCGAGAGAAGAAAGACAAAGAACTGAGTCTGAGTTTGAGTTTTGTTTAACGGCATATCAACCACTGAGTGTTATTTAATGCCAAAAAGGTGGGGTTTTAAGGTATTTTTTTTATTTTCGGTTAAACTGAGAAAGTTGATTTAGTCAGATTTTAAAGAACTTTTGTTTTTATTCTCTTTTATTTTAGAAAGCTAAAAATGTATTCTCCTTTTGTATTAAAATATGTTTTGCTGAGAATATTTTTTTCCTTCAAAGATGTGTTATGGTAATATTTTTTCTTCAAAAAAGTCTTGTTGGTAATATTTTTCCATCAAAAATTAATATTTTCTATAATAGTTTTTTTTAATATGTATATATTTCTATAAAAGTGTATTTTTATACTTTCATAGTGTTTTGACCCCAGTTTGGGGGTTAACTATTTGCCCATATCTGGGACCCTAACTGGTGCTACCACTCCGGATCAGGATAGATCTGGGAACAACAGCAATTAAGAGGTGGTCCCAAGCTCCTCACAACCTCCCAATCAGAAGCCTTACTACCGAATGCAGATAAACCATCATGCCCAGGACCAAAGTACTGAGTGATTGTGGAAAATAAAAGTTACCATCAGGTTACTACTGTTCATTGCTCGGACGATTTGACTGAATCTTCTTCTTTTCTCTCATCTCGTTAAATGTAATTTTGACAAAAGGTCTCTCTTTATTGACAAAACAGCTACGATTGTTAACCATTAATCATTTCTGATTCTGATTCTTTTTCTCTTCTCTACCGATTGTTACCGGGCATCCTATAATTTTTTCTTATTTTTGAATGTAGAACAAGACCCGTCTACATCGAAACATAGCGGGATTTTAGACAAGATATATAGTTATTTGTTTCTGCAAAATGGATCACCAATTCAATTGTTTGAAAAAAGATTCATCAAAACCCAGAGGCTATAGTCGTTCAAGCATATTTTTAACCATTCCTCTTAGAAAGTGGTTGCATACAACACACCGTTTAAATGTTCTTAAACGAATTTGACGCCATCCATGGCATGTTTTTTAATTGAGTTCACCCCAAGCAAGACAGTAAAGCTACACAAGAGGTTACTAGGTGTAGAAGAATTAGAAAACAGATTCATTACTAACGAGCGGATGGGCGTTGTGGTGCAATGGATATCGGCTCCGAACGAGACATCTGGTAGCCGAGTTCAAATTCCAGTTGAATTCCTTGCATTCACTTATGCGCAAATGCCCTTGGGAAAGGTATTAATTCGTCACCTCCCTCTTAGTGTGCCACAGAACATTACCGAATCTTGAGATCAATTTTATGGTTAACACACGCTGTTACCCGTTCCAATGATCCATGGTTACTGAAATGGCAGAAGGTTTACTTCGTGAGGCCAGTGTTTCGCAGTGCTTCCATTTGATCATGTCTGCCAATACACAATAACAGGACAGATTGGGTTCTATAGCCTTGGATGGCAACCAGTCTACCGCAGAATGTAATGGCAACCTACTGCGGGATAATCTTCAGCCCGTCAGTCATGTCTCTTTCGGGACTTGATAATAATTAAGTTGAAACAACTAAATTTAAATAGAATAGTTAGGCTTAGTTTTAATTTAAAATTTTTTAATTTTATATTGTATTATATTTGTTTTGTTGATTGTATAATTAGTATAATTTTGTTTATATAGTGGTGTGAGTATTTTGTGATCACAACAGATTAACTAACTATTTTCTCTTAAATATATTTCTAATTTTTTTAGACTCCAATTTCATTCACCGTTAATTTATATTATTTATTTATTTTTATTTTCTCATTTTCTTCTATCATCTTTTCTTTCTATTTTAAATTTATTCCTCTCTTCTTTCTTATTCTTCCCTTTTCGTTTATGCTTTAAGATACTTACCCTTTCTTTTTAACACGCTCTCTGTCTCTCTCTTTCTCTCTCTCTATGTTGCGTATATATATGCTTATGTAGGAATATGTGTGTGTGTTCGCCAAACTGACGTATTTTTTCTAAAATTTTCTCTTTTAAGGGAGCAACCGTTGTTTTTATTCGTATTTTTAGGTCATTGTGAATCTCATTCGTGTAAAATCCTTTGTGAAATAAAGACGGAGGCTGATGATGGTTCGCCTGAAAGAGGCCATACTTTCGATTTATCATGAAATAACGAGTCTGCCTTAATTATTCTTATATATATATATATATATATATATATATATATACATATATATATATCAGTATATGTATTATTTCCATATGTAGTATTCTCATTCTTAACAATGTGGGTAATGGAAGATATATATATATATATATATATATATATATCAGTATATGTATTATTTCCATATGTAGTATTCTCATTCTTAACAATGTGGGTAATGGAAGATATATATATATATATATATCAGTATATGTATTATTTCCATATGTAGTATTCTCATTCTTAACAATGTGGGTAATGGAAGATATATATATATATATATATATATATATATATATATATATATATCAGTATATGTATTATTTCCATATGTAGTATTCTCATTCTTAACAATGTGGGTAATGGGAGATATATATATATATATATATCTCTGCTGGGATCCTGTGAATTTCATTCTGAATTCTTTGTTTTAACTCATTCAGAGTTCTAAGTTGAGCCGTTTAGATAACCCCACAAGACAAAATCACAAACGCACAAATCTGAAGATTTAGTGTGCCATTGAACATTACCGAATCTTGAGATCAATTTTATGGTTAACGAACGTTGTTGCCCGTTCCAATGATCCATGGTTACTGAAATGGCAGAAGGTTTACTTCGTGAGGCCACAGTTTGGCATTGCTGCCACTTGCTCATGTCTGTCAATACACACTTCAATCATTCTCGTTTTTTGGGGGGTCACACTGTATAAATATTAATGATTATATGCAGATGTAGAAAAATAAAAGAAATTATGGTTGGTGTTAAAATATTTTTAATCAGTTGCCGTACGTGATACACGCTTGGATGATCATGTCTGTTTTGAAACATGACTGATTCTGCAGTAGATTTTTTCGAGTTGGTTTCTATTTTTCTCTGAGGTAGAGTGGTTACCAACCAAGGCTACAGAGCGCAATCTGTCCTGCTATTCGACCCATATCTGGAGGAGGAAGAGATGGATTAATACCTTTCCCAAGGGTATTTATATGTAAATGAACGAAACGAATTCGGCGGGATATATGGTCTCTCGGATTTCTTATTCGGAGCCGATATCCATTAAACCAGAACACGCATCCTGGGCATGACGTTAAACAGCATCCGGCATCAAGGCCTCTGATTGCGAGGTTTTGAGGAGCATAGGAACATCTCTTTATTGCTGTTGTTCCCAGGTCCACCTTGACCCGGAGTGGTAGCACCTGTTAGGGTCTCAGCTATGGGCAAATAGTTAACCCTCAAACGGGGGTGAAAACAATATGAAAGTATAAAAATACACTTTTATAGAAATATTTACATAAAAATAGACTTTTATAGAAAAATATACATTTTTGAAAGAAAAATTTTACCAAAAAATCATTTTTGAATAAAAAATTATTACCATAACATATTTTTGAAGAGAAAATTTTCAGCAAAATATTTTTAATATAAAACTAAATGACATTTTTAGTTTTCTAAAATAAAAAGGAATAAAAACAAAACAAAATCATTAAAATCTGACTGAATCAACCTTCTCACTATAACTAATCATTAAAAAACAACTTAAAGCTCCACCTTCTTCTTCTTCTATGTGCCCTGTCCCTTCAGGACGTAGGCTATCATGGATCTCCACGTCTCCCTATCCCTTGTGGCTCTTAGTATGTTTGCTCCTGTTGCTCCTAGCAACATCCGTTCCGTCATCCACCTGATCAGGCCCTGCAAATATGTTATCCGCTGCCTTCCTCTTTCTCTCCTTCCTTCTATCTGTCCAGTCAGTATCAGATTCTCCAGGCTCTCCTTCCTCATTGCATGTCCCAGGAACTTCAGTTGTCTCTTCCTGATGCTCAGCATCAATTTCCTTTTTGTTGCCATTCTTTCTAACACCTCGTCGTTGCTTGCATGCTCAGTCCACGATATCCGTAGCATCCTTCTGTAGAACCACATTTCGGCCGCTTCCAGTTTTGTCCTCATTTTCGATGATATTGTCCAGCATTCACAGTCGTATTGAAGAACTGACATCACGTAGCAGTCTAGCACTCTTTTCTTCGTTTCTATTGAGATTTTCCTGTGTGTTAGTATTTTTCTCCAAAGCTCCACCTATTTGGTATTAAATAAATCCTAGCGGTTGATATGCCATTAAACAAAACTCAAACTAGAATATATCAGTGTCTAAGTCATCCTTTACTAATCAATGCTATATATTTTTTTAACGCAGACACATTCAGAAATTCCTTAGAAAGAATAATAAAGTTAACTGATTTCCTTCTCTCCCGAGGATTTTTAAATTTCTAAACTTTCAATTAAGAAAGAAAAAAAAAGCCATTTTCCCTCTAGAAATTAAGGATTCTACACTTCAACGTTTTAATCAGCAAATCGCAATATATTAAACAGTATCTTAATATTAGTCAGTGTATAATGATCTAACTTGTCTTCTTTTGGGTTAGGCCCTGCCCTGCCCTTCCCTGATTTTCTGATTGAAAATTCCCTCTACGGATACAAAATTTAAATAAGAATGAAAATGTGAATGAAGCTTGGACATTTTTATGCAAATTCACTTCCAGCAAAATTAAAAAAAAAAAAATGTTTTTCAAACCAAATAAAAAAAAAATCTTTCTTTTCGTTAGTCAGCTGAAGTGGATGATCGGCACTGCAGACAAACGGTACACAGTTACATTCGCGAAATATAGACGAACGATGGAGCAGGGAAATATTCTCTTCAGCAGGCTTTATCTAAACTTATTTAAAAATGAAACTTTGTCTGTGTGTGTGTCTGTGTGTGTGTGTCTATCCGTTACCTATTGATTCCGAAACTGCTGAACCGATTTTCTTGAAAATTTACACAGTTGTACTATAAGCGTCTGCGAGTGTTCTTAGCTACGTTTTGTGTCGAGGTAAACCCCCACCCGATAAACATCCAAAATCGATAATCTAAAAATCGGGTTATAGAAGGAGTGGTCCGATTTTAATCAAATTTGATAAACTCATAGACAAAGATATAAGAAACGATATTCAGAAGTTTCAAGGTTGCAGTTCTTACAATAGTGTAAAAATTCGATAACACACACACACACACACACACACACACACACACACACACACACACACATATATATATATATATATATATTAAAGGCAAGAAGTTTTTTTGTGTGTCTGTTTATCTGTCTGTATGTCCTTTATACAAATCCATAATTTTTATCCGATTTTCACCAAACTTCACATAAATATTCTTTTAGCTGAGTTTGAGCTACAGGACCATGGATTATTTTTAAAGCTTTCATTACACCCGAGCAATGCCGGGCTATCCTGCTAGTAGAATCTAAAGAGGGTGCATTTATAACTGTTTTCTCTTTAAATTTTATACACGCTGAAAAATAGAGAAAAAGAAAAACCAAATCAATACATAAGCGTGCTCTTCCATTACAACGATGGTGAAAAAACGACAAGATATAAAATCATATAAGTTTCCGTAATTCTGAAATTAGATATTAGAAGAGCACTGGCTAAGAAGAATAGATAACTGAGATTGTATCAGAGATTCTGATGATTTGAATTTTGAAAATGATAGTGGTGAAATACCGGAAGACCTCCAAAAGTGATGTCACATAATAAATTGATGTATGAATCTTAACGACTATATCTAGCTGGAGAAAAATGAATTAAAGTATGGTTGGTTTTAAGATATTTTTATATATAACTCAGTAAATCAGTTTATTAAGTGTCATAACTGATCAGTTTATTAAGTGTCATACTTGAGCAATCATTTCTTTTGCTAGGCATGACTAACTAGGCAGAAGATTTTCCAGCTGTAGGTTGCTATTTCTTTCTGCAGTAGACTTGTTGATTCTCTAAACAAGGTTATAGAACTCAATCTCTCCTGCTATTTAACCCATAGCTGGTGGAGAAAAGACAGATTAATATCTTTCCGAAAGGTATTCATGCATAAGTGAATGTAACGAATTCAGCTAAAGTTCGAACTCAGCTCCCCGATTTCTCATTTCCAGCTGATATTAATTACACCACAACGAACATCCCATACAATTTTCCGTAATTCCGAAAGCAGAGTTTAGGACAGCACTGACTACAAGACGAAAGATAATTGAGAGTGTGATAAAGATTCTGACAAAATTAGATGATTTGAATGTTGAAAATTTATCAAAATGGCATGGAGAATATAAGACAATGGTGAAATACCGGAAGAACTCAAATAAGAAAGGAAATGCAAAATCGGTCGGAGAATTAATTTTATGAAACAAATAATTAGAGCTATCATCAGTACGCATGGTGATTTCACTGTTTCCTCATCTCAAATGGAATGACTATATCGAATCCATTGCCAAATCTGCTGCTATGAAAGTCGGCTCTCTGTGCAGGGCCCGGAAGTTTTTCCCACCTGAATCTATTCTGCACATATACAAATCTACCATCCGCCCGTGTATTGAATATTGCTGCCATATCTGGTCGGGTGCCCCTGCTGCTCTCCTTGGGCTTCTTGACAAAATACAAAGGAGGATCTGTAACGTGGTTGATACTGACTTGGCAGACCGGCTGCAACCACTCTATAACCGGCGTGATGTGGCTTCCCTGTGCCTCTTCTACAAGTACTTTCATGGCTTCTGTTCCGATGAGCTTAGATCACTGGTGCCGCCTAAGCACGAATTTACACGAGATACTAGATTAGCAACTACGTCCCACCCTTTTACAGTTAAACAGATAAGATGTAACCGTAAATTCTACTCCAACAGCTTCTTTTCTCGCGCTTCCCGCCTGTGGAACTCCCTTCCACAAGTCTGCTTTCCCGACTGCTACAATCTCCAGGTGTTTAAATGTAGGGTCAATAGACACCTCCTATCACACTAACTCCCAATTATTCTCAGAACACTCTCATCTACCCAACCCTCATTCTCGGTATCCCTACCCGTCTATCACCCACCCTCTGACATTTACTATATTTAACCATTCTCGGTATCCCTACCCGCCTATCACCCACCCTCTGACATTTCCTATATTTAATCATCCTTTCTCCACTCTATGTTGCCCCCTGCGCAGTAGTGGCAGTGACATGCCTTGCTCGGGGTGAAACGCTTATAAAAAAAAAAAATTAATTTTAGGATGGACCCCAAATTCATAAACGTAAGGATTGAATTGACTTTTTAAATGAACTCCTTACGAATTTCACATGGTTAAACTAAACGTGAAAATTCTCCTATTGTATCGTTAAATATTTGCGCTTAATAACTTTAATAAAATATGGCAATCGTAATAAACTGCGAGACATTATTTAAATAAAAGGGGAAAAATGAAAAGATTCAAATTGATAAGATTTTCCATTTAACGGAAGTAAATGTTAAAACCTCCCTTATCTTTCATTACTTTATTATTATTATTATTATTATTATTATTTGCTAGGCTTTCCGTTTTACTGAAGCAGACATTAAGCACATGTGAGCGTTATCACGTCCTTTTTCTCTTCCTTCCTTCCTTTCGTTCTTTCTCTCTTTCTTTTTTTTTAAATAACTCCCTTCCATATACTTGCTTTCCTGACGGCTACAACCTCCAGGAATTTAAATGCAATGTCAATTCCCATCTCTTATCCAATTGATTCCATTCTTTTCTACATCACCCCGTGGATCTTGTTCTTTTTCTTTCTCTCTACCTTCGTAACTGTTTTCACACCTGTGTTCATATCCTTCCCGTTCCCTTTCTCTGTCAACCCCTGTAGCTGATTCGTCTTTTCACTCTTATCCTGCGTAAAACTTTAACACTCTTATGTAGCCTCCTGCGGATCAATGGCGGGACCGCCATGCTTGGGGTGTAACGATAAAAAAACATATATACAGTTTCAAGGAATGAGTTTTGACGAAAGTCATTAAAAGTATTAGAGATAAACTCTGTCTACTGCTGCTGCACTAATAACAGGTGAACACATGAACGGAAGAACACGCAGAATTATAATCTGATTCACAACCGAAAAACATTAGGCCGATAAAAAATGGAAACAAGAATATAATTTTGCTGAAAACACCGAGAAAAATAGAACTTTTACGATGAGAATGCTTTTTCATAAATAATCGATGACCGATGTTGCATAGATTGCATTAAGGCATCCGATAAAATATACTACGAAGGAATTAAAATTTTAGGTAATATGGATCTACACTGAAAGGGTATTTAACTAATATGGAACCTGTAATAAAATAACGAGTTTTACTCAGAATATGCGAAAACGATTAAGAAGCATGCTATTCATTGTAGCCCTGGGTATGACGATAAACTATATCCTGAAGCAAGGGATCTCATCAGATGATTGGAAGCTTTTAAAAGCATGCAATCACCAATTAATTGCTGTTGTTTCGAGTTCCACCTTGACCCGGGGTAGTAACACCCATTATAGTCAAAGACATGGGCAAATAGTGAACCCTAAAACTAGATACTATGAAAACGTAAAAATACATTTCTATAGTAAAAAAATATCAGCAAAACAAAAACAAAAAAAACTGACCAAAAATGCATATTTGAGTTTGAGTTTTGTTTAATGTCATATCAACCTCTGTGGGTTATTTAACACCAAAACAGTAAGGGTATATTTTTATGGTCAATTATATTGAGAAGGTTGATGTAGTTCGATTTCGATTAACCTTTTTTCTTTTTAGAAAACTGAAGATATCTTCTAATTTTGTATTAAATGTATTGCTGGTAATAAATTTTTGCTTCAAAAATGTATTAAGGCAATAATTTTTTTTCATTCAAAAATGTCTTATGGTAATAATTTTTTTTCCTTAAAGAATTTATATTTTTCTATAAAAGTCTTCTTAAATATATATATTTCTATAAAAGTGTATTTTTATATTTTCATAGTGTTTTGACCCCAGTTTGAGGGTTAACTATTTACCCATAGCTGGGGCCCCATAAGTGGTGCTACCACTCCGGGTCAGGGTGGACCTTGGAACAACAGCAATTAAGAGGTGGTCCCATGCTCCTCACAACCTCCCAATCAGAGGTTTTGCTTCAGTTTACCTTCATATCCAGGACTATAATTCATATTTATTGTAGAATTACCATAAACACATTTTATAGCAAAATCACCAGCACAATATTTTATTTGTAGCTGAAGATATACAGTTGCGTTCAAAATACATTTACTTGAAACCATATATATTTTTTTAATCATTTCACCCCGAGCAAGGCAGAAATGCCA
The DNA here is from genome assembly GCA_037127315.1 of Ascarosepion bandense. Lineage (NCBI taxonomy): Eukaryota > Metazoa > Mollusca > Cephalopoda > Sepiida > Sepiidae > Ascarosepion > Ascarosepion bandense. Next base: position 2,228,354 of record JBBBDQ010029610.1, read on the forward strand.
CTGATGTGCAGGGGGCTACATAACAGTAAAAAGATTAATTAGAAAAGAGTGAGGAGTAAAAACTAGTTAGAAAGGTGCATTAGAAAGCTGAGAATGCAGGTGCGATGACAGATACATAAGTGGAGAGAAAGGGAAGGTTATACGGGGGTGGGGAGAGAGCTAGAGTCCAGTGGTTAGTAGATGAGTAATGACATTGCATTTAAATTTCTGGAGGTTGTAGCATCCGGGAAAGCAAGAATATGGGAGCGAGTTCCACAGGCTGGAAGTGCGAGAGAAGAAGCTGCAGGAGTAAAATTGTCGTCTGCATTTGGATAACCTGACTGTGAATGGGTGGGACCCAGTTGCCAGTCTGGTTGCACAAGTAAACACCTGTTGGGGAGGCACCAGTGACTTAAGTTCGTCCGAACAGAAGCCATGAAAGTCTTGAAGCAGAAGATTTCGGCGTTAAATTATCCATAAAGGTGTTGATATGCCACTAAACAAAATCAACTAACCAATTTGTAGCTAAAAGCATACTTTTGCGTTCAAAATGCATTTAGGTGAAACTATAAAATTCTGTTCGAAATATTTAGATTTCGGTATTAAATGACCCATAGAGGTGTTCATATAATGTTTGTGTTCGCACAAATTTCAGGGAATTATTTTTATCCGTTTATTTTTTGTCGTCTTACTCCGAGAATTTTGATCTAATCGGCAGGACATAATTAAAGCATAAAATTACGCACAAAATATCTCGATTTCAGCATTAAGTAACCCATAGAATTTGATATGCCTCAAAACAAATCAACTAACGAGTAATATACCATGTTCTCAATTGTGTAAATAGAATAACATATTTCATAGTTTTATTGCTTTACATTAAATGGCCAATAAGAAGTTGACACGCAGTTAATCAAAATCAACAAACCGAAGTTATTTCTCCATTTTGCCGAGCAGTACTTTAACCTTTCATGAAAGATTTACATTTAAATACTAATTTTTAAAAGACGCCTAGGACTATCATTTTATTTTTCTGTACATTCTTGTACATTGTGTCTGTAGTAATCGCCCGGTTCACACTCCACCCACGTCTATTGAACAGGTGAAGAGGCTCATCCCTTGTTCCTTATTTAGGATGTGGTTTCCGGCATTCTCTTTTCCAATTTTTCACTCTTTTCTTTTTTCTTTTTTTCTTTTTTTTTTTTCAGTTGGAGTAGATAGACTAAACTATCGCCCGGTTCACACTCCACCCACGACTATTGAACAGGTGAAGAGGCTCATCCCTTGTTCCCTATTTAGGATGTGGTTTCCAGCTTTCTCTTTTCCAATTTTTCACTCCTTTTTTTTTTTCTTATTTTTTTTTCTTTTTTTTTTCAGTTGGGGTACATAGACTAAACTATCGCCCGGTTCAAACTCCATCCACGTCTATTGAACAGGTGAAGAGGTTCATCCCTTGTTCCCTGCTTAGGATGTGGTTTCCGGCTTTCTCTTTTCCAATCTTTTTACTCTTTTCTTTTTTCTTTTTTTTTTTTTTTCAATTGGAGTAGATAGACTGAACTATCGCCCGGTTCACACTCCACCCACGTCTATTGAACAGGTGAAGAGGATCATCCCTTGTTCCCTATTTAGGATGTGGTTTCCGGCTTTCTCTTTTCCAATTTTTTACACTTTTCTTTTTTCTTTTTTTTTTTTTCAGTTGGAGTAGATAGACTAAACTATCGCCCGGTTCACACACCACCCACGTCTATTGAACAGGTGAAGAGGCTCATCCCTTGTCCCCTGTTCAGGATGTGGCTTCCGGCTTTCTCTTTTCAAATCTTTTCACTCTTACGTCGCCCCCTGCGCATCAGTGGCGTTACCGCCTTGCTCGTGGTGATATGATTAAAGAAAAAACCTGTATTATATTTTCTTCATCCAATACAACGCTCAAGACTCACTCAAGATTGCCTGTTCCTACTGCAATGCACAATTTTAAAGCATCCAAATCAAAACCTCTCTCCTTTTAACCACCGTAAAAATTTTTTTTTTTAACTACCATTAGAATGGACAACGCTAGTTTCCTAAAGAGCAACCCACTGCACTTCCTTGGTCTCACTCTGTCAACCGACCTGAAGTTGAACAGCTTCATCGAATCTATACCTGAATCTACTACTAGGCTGGTTGGGTCACTATGTCGAGCTAGAAAGTGCTTCTCGTCAGAGTTCGTCTTGTACATTTATAGATCAGCCATTCGTCTATTCATTGAATACTGTTGCTGTATCAGGTCGGTTGCTTCTGCTATTCACCTTCAGGTTCTCAACAAATTCCAAAGAAAGTTCTGCAAAGTAATTGGTCCTGACTTTGCATATTATCTTCAGTCACTTTCTCGCCTATGTTATGTGCCTTCCCTCTGTCTTTTCTACAAATATTTTTATGGCAACTGCTCTGAGGAGGTTTTTTTCTCTGGTGCCCCGACCACATGAATTTACGCACGAGACTGAGCCAGCATAATGAAGCAGACATGCATAAAAAATAAAAGAACTGACAGGAAAAACAAACCGCTCTTCAACAGGATGTATAAAATCCAAGGATGAAACAATCATATTGGAGAAAGAGGAAATACTCCAACGACGGGAAGAATAAAAAAAAAGATATTTTCCACGACAAGAGAGAGCAACCGATAATACACAAAGCTGAGGACGGACCGGAAATGTTAAAGTCTGAAGTGGAATCTGCAATAACCTAACTGAATAGAAACAAAGCTGCTGGACCAGACGGCATAGTCATAGAACTGCTGAGAGCCCTGGAAGAATTTGGCATGGAGAAAATTACAGAAATAATAAATGAAATTTAGAATAGTGGTGTAATACCAGATGACCTCAGCAAGTCGATCTTCATAGCATTGCCTAAGAAGCCAGGAGCAAACGAGTGCGAACTCCACAGAACCATCAGTTTAATGATCCATATAACAAAACTGATTGTCCGAATCCTGATGAATAGAGCGAAAAGCAGAATCAGGCCAGAGATAGGACAGCAACAGTGCGGTTTCGTCAAAGACACTGGAACAAGGAACGCCATATTTATGATTAGGATGCTCTCCGAAAGGGCAATACAATTGAAGAAGGACTTGTATCTATGTTTTATTGATTATGCGAAGGCATTCGATAAAATACGACACAAAGAAATGTTGGAGATGGTCAGCAGCCTCGACATTTTTGGGAAAGACATCAGAGTAATCAAGAGTCTCTACTGGTGAAAAGTGCCTGCATACGGACAGGTAACGATTTCAGCAGATTTTCAAAGATAGAAAGAGACCTAAGAAAAGGATGTCTTTTCACCGTATCTGTTCAACTTGTACAGCGAGAATATTTTGAGGATCCTAGATGATACACCAGGATTTGTTATTGGAAGCTACAACTTAAACAACATAAGGTACGCAGATGATACAGTGCTGATTGCAGACACGGAAAGAAAACTACAAGACCACCTACAGAAGTTAGCCGTGGAGACAAAAAAGACTACAAATAAACTTTAAGAAAACTGAATGCATGGTCATCAGGAAAAGGAGAAATCCAAAAGGCCAAATACAGGTGGGGGATACCAGAATCAACCAAGTACAAAAATTGAAATACCTAGGAGTGTTCTAAGAAGAGATGGACAGTGCGACACAGAGATCCGAAGGCGAATTGCCATTGCGAAGGGCGCGTTCCAGAAACTGAGTAAAGTACTAAAACACAGGAAAAATTCACTAGAAACAAAGAAAAGAATGCTGGATTGCTATATGATGTCAGTTCTTCAATACGGCAGTGAATGCTGGACAATATCATCGAAAATGAGAACAGAACTTGAAGTAGCGGAGATGTGGTTCTACAGAAGGATGCTGTGGATATCGTGGTCCGAGCATGCGAGTAACGATGAGGTGTTGGAAAGAATGTCAACGAAAAGGAAAGTAATATTGAACATCAGGAAGAGACAACTAATGTTCCTGGAACATGCAACGAGTAAGGAGGGCTTTGAGAACCTTATACTGACAGGCCAGATAGAAGGAAAAAGAGACAGAGAAAGGCAGCGGATAACATATTTGAAGGGCCTGATCAGGTAGATGACTGAACGGGGGTTGCGAAGTGTAACAGGAGAAAACATACTAAGAGCCACCAGGGATAGGGAGACGTGGAGAACCATGATAGCCTACGCCCTGAAGAGACAGAGCATATAGAAGAAGAAGACTGGATTGGCATCTAGGTCCCACCCTTTTACCGTTGAATCATTTAAATGTAAGCCCTTTTTTACTCTATAGTATCTTTTCTCGCACTTCCTGCCTGTGAAATTCTCATCCGAATACTTGCTTCCCCGATAACTGCTATCTCCAAAAGTTTAGACGCAACGTCAATTGCCATCTTCTATCTCCTTGAATACTATCCATCTTAAATCCTTTCTTCGATACTACCTGTACACTGTTTTTTTCTCTCCCTTACTATAACCATCTGCGATCTATTTACGATCCCGCCTTGTTTGGGGTGAAGTTATTTAAAAAATAAGACAAATTAAAGAAGGATAGAATATGTGAATTTTATGAAAATACGTAGATAGTATAGTAGAGTACCGTCTACTTGAATATGTTAAAAGTCTAGGGATCATTGAAGACTTCTCTCTCGACTCTGTTTTATAAGGTAGTAGTTCTTGAAAAGATATGCACATGGATTGAGCAATTGATTTTTTAAGGATTTGATGATTATTTAAAGCCGAACCATATATCGAATTTAGGATACTGTTTGTTGCCCAAATTGAACTTCCTCATTAGTAAAGGTAATTGAATAGAAGGGATTATTCTTGCCAGGGAAGGTTTTAACTGGTGGAGCAGTTCAAAGCTTGTGAAATATTCGATTTTAAACAAAAGGTGTCTTTTGGTCCTTGGTTTCAACGATACCCAGATATGGAAAATACCTATCTCCGAACCCCTTGAAATGGCCCTTTGCCAGACTAGGTTTATTTTAATAAATATCCATATGTAAATGTGTCAGCATTTATTTCAGAAAGGAATCACAAGTTGGGCTCTCGATCCCATGTGACATTTTTTTAACCTGCCTTAGATTCTAAAATAATCTATTCCGTCCTCCCCAGTGAAGACTTGATTAATTTGATTCTTTTCTTTTATTATTTGAGATGAGAGCCTATCCAATTTTAAAGTACATTTAGAAAAAGAAATTATTGTCATCTAAACATTACTCTCTCCAGAGAAAACAAGAAAGAAAGAAAGAATATTATTTGAAACCAACGCCTATGATGGGTGGTTGAGCGGCAGCTTGTTGGAATATCTATGTCCCAGAGGGCTCAACATGATTCTTTTTTACAATTTTTTCTGTTCTCGTATTTTTTAGCCTGTTGTGGTTGATGGATGGGTCAACGAAGGTCGACCTGGATAGTAATTGATGGCTTAAATGAAGGAAGAGATTTTACAGTTTAAACCTTGAGGGCCAACAGTCACTCATGAGATGCCCAGCTGTGACTATTCACTGACAGTTTTAGCACTTGTGCTAACGTTTCAAATATGAAACGATATGGGAACGTTACTACAATTTCAGCAAAGGCAAACGGCGGCTAACATTCGCTCAACAATATTTGAATCAATACGTTCTTGTCTGTGGCAAAATTGGTACGGATGTGCTTGATACCTGAAGATTCCAACACTAAGGACGCTGAACCAAAACCAAAGAATCCTTTTTTTTTTTTTTGGCTTGTTTGTTTTGGGGTTTGAGTTTTTTTTATGGAAGAGAGTTTTTAATCCACCCAAAAGCATGCGTGTGGGATATGACTAATACATCCAACACTTTGGAAACACAAAAATATGCAATAAGTCAAATATTTATATTCTGTGGCATCAATATTCAACACAAAGACGGATGGTAGTCTTATAAATATGTAAGATAGATTTTGGAAAGAAATATTGCTGATTCTTTTTTGGATTTTATCAGGCATTTCTAAATATATAGAAAGCGCACCAGATGAGATGTGGCATCAAGGACGAATGTTAATCTTATTAATAAGTTAGATTACGGTGAGTAAAGTTGTCCAGTCCGATACACTGAACCGACTTCCTCCGCTTCAGACGTAGAGATTAATTTAATATACGTTTTCCTTTCATGTCAGTTAAAAACGTTATTCCGGGAAGGTGCAATGAGTTATTTTCCTGGAGGTTCGTATCCAACCATAATAATGGCCCTATGTAATATTTTTAATCGTTTAATCCCAAACAAGGCAATACAAGGCAATTGAGTTATATGACAGTATTTATTTTAAAAAATATATAAATAAGATACATTACGGAGGTATGAATGAGACTGAATCTAAGATACCAAATAAGGACAAATAACACCGCATATTCATCTTTGGGTTTTATCAAGAATCCTCTGTGTTGGGACGCCCGCGCCTATTCGGCTATTCCATTATGATGTAATGGTGGCATCTACGTAAGGGAGTGTGCCGAGCAGCCGATCGACAAGTCAGTCGTAGACTTCCGGTGACGACCCGGAAGTACCCATAGCTCATACTACGTCTTACGACGGTTGAGACGATTAACCTTTATTCTTGTATTGGATACTAATAACCTTTGTAAATACTATTTTCACGGAATACAACAATTAACCTATTCCTGTTGTTGAGTTATTTATTCTTACTCATGACATAACACTTTGATATATGGCAGTTGCACCAGACCATATATGACAGCAATATCCAAAGCAAGGACAAATGGTAGATTTATAAATATCTGAGATAGATTCGAAATTTAAAAAAGAAACTTATTTTGAATTGTAATTTTTTTACATAATAAATATCACATTAACATTTTTCACATGAGAATAACAACGATTTTGTCAGATACAAGACCTAATATTGAACCCTTACGAAGGAGGAGGAGATGAATTCATTATTTTCTAAAATACTTTGTAATATTTCTAATATTTGTTCTTTCTTATTTTCTCCGTTGCTTCTAATTAACGTAATATCATTTTTACGAATCTGGAATTGGAACACATTTCTCTCTTTTTTCATTCCGAGCAGATATCTATCATACCAGCCGCACATCTGAGATATGCGACAGACGGCAATATTATATCCAGTTGTCATACGTGATACTCGATTCGGCGATCATGTCTCTATAAAGATATATCTGACTGGGAAGAAGATTTTCCCGCATTAGCTCCAATCCGTAGTGGACTGGGGTAAGAAATGGTTTGTACATTTTAATGCTTCCAAAACAAAGCTGCTATCAATTAGCCATCATAGACACTCGCACATACCTCCCATTAGCATGGAACAGGCTTGCCTCCCAGAGATTAAAACATTACGCCTCCTTGACCTCACACTCTCAGCGGACCATAGGTGGAATGACTATATCGAATCCATTGCTAAATCCGCTGCTATGAAAGTCGGTTCTCTGTGCAGGGCCCGAAAGTTTTTTTCCGTCTGAATCTATCCTGCATATATATAAATCTACCATCCACCCGTGCATTGAATACTGGTCGGGTGCTCCTGCTGTTCTCTTCTTGGTTCTTGACAAAATACAACGGAGAGTCTGTAATGTGATCGATACCGACTTGGCAGACCGGCTGCAGTCACGCTCTCACCGGCCTGACGTGGCCTCCCTGTGCCTCTTCTATACTTTCACGGCTTCTGCTCAGATGAACTTAGATCACTGGTGCCCCCTAGATACGAATTTGCACGAGATATTAGATTAGTAACTAGATCCCACCCTTTTACAGTGAAGCCGATAAAATATAACCGCAATTTCTACTCCAACAACTTCTTTCCTCGTACTTCCCGCCTGTGGAATTCCATTCCACATGCTTGCTTCCCCGACAGCTACAATCTCCAGGAGTTTAAATGTAAGGTCAGTAGACACCTTCTAACACACTAACTCGCATCCATTCTCTCATACATTCTTCCTATCTACCCAACCCTCATCTTCAGTATCCCTACCCGTCTATCACCCTCCTTCTGACACTTCCGATATGTAACCACTCTTTCTCATCACTTTCCCCTAAGTGACGCCTTGCGCAATAGTGGCAGTGGAGTGCCTTGATTGGGGTGAAATGATAAAAATAATAGGTTGTCATCACTTTCTGGGGTAGACTGGTAGCCAACCAACGCTATAGAATCTAATCTGTCCTGGAGGAAGACGAGATCGATTAATACATTTCCAAATGGTATTTACGCCTAAGTGAATGCAACGAATTAAACTACAATACGAACTCGGTTCTCCGATTTCTCGTTCCAAACCGATAGCCACTGAATCACAACGTACATCCTACTCAGCATGAACAATATGCATCCGTCCTTACCAGCCACTGGTCGTTATGTCTAGATATAAACAAAAGTCAGAATTATTCGAGAAACCTGTAGCTGAGTCTGTGAAAACACAAAGGAAGATTTGTCTTTCTTAATATGACGATTTGTATTGAGATCAAGTCGATAGTGATCTGGGGGATTACATTCAAGTGTTGATCAAGAACGCCATTTTTGAGCGGAGAACAACTTGACCAGGCGAATAGTTTTGAATACGATATTGTGAATTAAAATAATTGTGAGTTCTAAGATAGCGTTCAAATCTATCTTGGTATCTCATTCTTGATATGTATCTGTTTGATCCAGTGTTCATATTCTTCGCATTAATTTATTCAACTTTATTTCAGTATTTATTTTTCTATATAGTGATTTTTCCGCGACCGCTAGAATCTACCGCTGTCTGTTCATATACTACATATATTATAAATTATTTATGTAGCTAACTAGATACACCCATGTGGAAATTAATTGAAACATAACGAACTATGTCTTTCTAGAATCTTTCATACTATTCCTGAATACTTTTCCTTATCCCGTCGTTTCTTGGTGTCGTTTTTTTTCTTCTGGTTGCATTTTCCTTTACGTTTTAGACTGAGATAGTGTTACGACCGAAGGGTCATAGAAAGATAACACGAACTCGGATATAAGGTTGAATAGGATATTCTCGGAAAACGTAATACAAAGGTAAACGTGAAGTGGAGGGTACTTTCTCTCGCAGGTGTCCTGACTCACTCATTCACTCACTTTGTGGCTACTACTCAGTGACTTTCCACTCAGAGTTGGTAGCCAATTATAAAGGCGTGAACGATCCCTTTTGCAGTTAGGTTCCCACAATAGATAGATAGATAGATAGATAGATAGATAGATAGATAGATAGATAGATAGATAGATGCACCATTGTGCAAATTAATTGTAATAAAATGAATAATGCTTCCCTAGAATCTTTCACACTTCTCCTGATCACGTAGACGTTGTTTCTTGGCTTTGTTTTTCTCTTCCGACCGCATTTTCATTTTTGTTTTTGACTTATGGATCCAGTTTATATCTTCGTTTTGAAGACACGACTGACAGTTGAAGAATAACACCAGCAATATCCACAATCTTTCTGTCAAACTTGTCAGTGTGTTCGTGTAGCGTTAAATTCCTAGGAGTAATGTCCATCGCAGACAATGTCCATGGGACAACTAATCGACAGTCGAGACAAAAGTGTTTGTGCGTATAAAAGTCTGATGCAATCACAGATAACGCAATATTTTTCAAGGCCAAACAAATTTCATCTCACACCCTGAAAATAGATTCATATGGCTGCACACCCCTACAATTAATCTGGGTAAAAATTGAAATCGATTACATCCTGTAACTCAAGTGGGTTTAAAAGAGACAGGTGAAAGAAATGAAACTAAAGCAGTTGTTTCAATTAATTAAACAAGGGTGTAGCTATCTCATTATTTTTATCTATTTCTCTATTTATCTGTCATCGTCTTCCTCATGGTTATAGTTCTACATCTCTCACAGTTTGTTCAAATCTGTCATTCTCAGTCTGTTCATATCTATTAATCTCTCTCTGTCTCGCTCTGTCTCTGTCTGTCTGTCTGTCTCTCTCTCTCTCTCTCTCTATATATATATATATATATATATATATATATTTATATATATATTTCAGTCTATTTATATATCTCTAAATGTCTACCTATATATCTATCAATATCAATGTTTTCATTATCTGTTTATTTCATTATTTCTATCATCGTTTTCAACTTTTACAGTTTGTTCATATCTATCTATGTATCTATCTATCTATCTATCTATCTATCTAATATATATATATATATATATATATATATATAGATAGATAGATAGATAGATAGATAGTATGGTAAATTAATATATATATATATATATATATATATAGATAGATAGATAGATAGATAGATAGATAGATAGATAGATAGATAGATAGATATAGATATATATATATTTATATATATAACATGGGGCAAATTTTATGTATGTATGTATGTATGTATGTATAGTGTGTAAAATTAATAAATATACATATCATGGTGCACATACGTATACCATTATTATCCAGGTCTGAATAAAACAGTACTTAATAAATGAACGGAGCTGTATATATATTAATTAATATACACATTCTCCTACATCTATGGCACAACTCGGAATTTCATGCGGTATGCAATCATGAGGTATATATTTCAAACTGACATTTTCTTAGATTTGAATTTAAATTCAATCGATGTTCATATGAATTAAATCACATAAAATTAATTTTTAATAACAAGATTAAAAATTTTAATATTCTCAGGTTACATGTAGATACAAATTTAAAATTAAAATGCGAAATATTAAAAAAACGCAGGGAAAATATATCGAATTCACTAAAAAAATCTTAATATAAAAAAATCATATATATATGTAATTAGTTAGTTTTTAGGCGTAATTAAATTAAACAATTTTTAATACAATTTTTAATACAATAGTCTAATACATTTATATTATAGAACTTTTGATTATTTTGATGAAATAGATAGATAGATAGATAGATAGATAGATAGATAGATAGATAGATATGAACAGGCCGAGATAGATAGATAGATAGATAGATAGATAGATAGATAGATAGATAGATAGATGAACAGGCCGAGATAGATAGATAGATAGATAGATAGATAGATAGATAGATAGATAGATGAACAGGCCGAGATAGATAGATAGATAGATAGATAGATAGATAGATAGATAGATAGATAGATAGATAGATAGATGAACAGGCCAAGATAGATAGATAGATAGATAGATGAACAGGCCGATAGATAGATAGATAGATAGATAGATAGATAGATAGATAGATAGATAATGATCAAGATAGATAGATAGATAGATAGATAGATAGATAGATTGTGTTTGTCTTTCTATATATCGATTTATCTCACTCTTTCCACAACTTTCTATAACTTTCATTTCTGATCTATTTTATTTGATTCTGTGTGTGTGTGTGTGTGTGTGTGTGTGTGTGTGTGTGTGTGTGTGTGTGTGTGTGTGTGTGTGTGTTGGCTATGATGCCATATCTCCTCAATATTATCGGATAAGAAATTCTTATTTATTTATCTAATTTGCCAGATCCTGATCCGAATGTATTTCCAATATATTTAATAAAGACCATAAGCAAATTTTGTTTATATATCATTTTCATTATTTCCCTGTCACCACACAATTTAATATATGTTTGGTTTCTTTGGGCACATAAAGTTGTCGTATATACATACTTACACACACGCACAGAAACACACACACACACGCACAGAAACACACACACACAAACACACACACACACATGTATATATATAAAGAAAAACTCAACACAATAGCTAAACGGCATTAGATGACAGGTTGAGTTTGTATATTATATTGCTCTAGATAAAATTCATTGAGCTCCATGTATAGATCTATCTTAATATTTTCTATTAGATAAAACCATTTTTTAATTATCCTCCTCGTGTATGAACTTCGCATCATTATCTCTCTCTCTCTCTTTTCCTCCCTTACTCACTGTCTTTTTCTCTCTCTCACTCTCTCCTTCACTCTCCCTCCCTCTCTTTTCTCTCTCTCTCTCTCTCTCTCTATATATATATATATATATATATATATATATATATATACACACATAGGAGTTAATGTCAGCCCGTGAAGACAGGATGATACAAAAGAATTTAACTAATAAATACGAATTATCAAATAGATAATATAAATAACTCAATGGATTTTATACAGAGGAAATATATTGAGAAGAAAACGCAACACAATATACAGTTATAAATCTCAGATTTATTTCGGCAATGTAAAGAAAATTTTCTACAATTGCCACGTTCAGATTTTTTTTTTTTACATTACTGAAATAAATTCTGGATTTATAACCGCTTAATTATGTATTCAGTTTTCTTCTAAGTATATATATATATATATATATATATATATATATATATATATAACTTAGAATACTTGGTATATAAGTCAGGTAAATTCCGATAAAGACGAACTTAAAAGAACTCAATGATAAATTTATTTATGTAATTTAAAGTTGCTCGTCAGACCCAAAAGATAGAACAGTTCTATCTTTTGGGTCTGACGAGCAGCTTTTTTCCTACTGCGAAATATGTATTACCCATGAATTTGTAGAATATCTAATTTTTTCAAAATTATATATATATATATATATATATATATATATATATTAAACTATCAATAGTCGGTTTCAAAAAGATAGTATGGTTTTAAATTCTCAGAATATGTGTTACATTGATGAATTGATCATGGTATTTGGCGTTCAAAAATCTGATTATTTAGGCATGTTCTTCTTCTTATTATTATTTTTTTTTTAGTAGAGGATCAAAACATGACCCGTGCAACATGTGAAAACGTTGGTTCTGTGCGTTTCATGACGAAATGAAAATGACTGATTGATTGTTTCATTTTTCTTTTTTTTTTTTAATTATTTTTTTTTTCGAAGTGTTATTGACGTACCACGGGGAATTATTAAACAAATTTATACTTCTCTTAATTCTTGAATTCATTTTTCCTCAGCATTTCTTGTTTTCTTCTTCCTAATTAAGATCTTACCTGCATTCCTTCCTGTATTTCTTCTATTCGTATATACTCTTCATTTCTTGTTTTTATTCTTCTTTTTCTTCTTAATTAAAGTCTAATAATGAATCTTTCTCCCAGTCCGACTATTAATTCTTCTTTGTCTTTAATTGTTTTTCCTCTTAATTAAGATTTACCAGTATTCTTTCTTCTATTTCATTTATTTGTATATCATCCTCATTTCTTTTTTTTAACTCTTCTTTTTTTTTTCTTAGTTAAGGTCTAATAATGAATCTTTCTCTCAATCCCACTATTAATTTTTCTTTGTCTTTTCTCGTTTTTTTTTCTTCATAAAGATCTTATTTGTATTCCTTCTTCTGTAATATTCATATTTCTTATTCATATATCCTTTTTTCAATTCTCATTTTTTATTCCTTCATTTTCTTCTAAATTATCGGCTAATAATTGTAACTCCTTCTAATCAATCTATTCGTTATTCTTCATTATTTTTTCTTTTTTTTTGCTAAATAATCATCTAATAATTGTACCTCCTAATCATTGTCTGCGTTATTCTTCAATATTTCATCTTTTTTTTCTTCTAAATTATCATGTAATAATTGTACCTCCTTTTAATCACTCTATTCGTTATTTTTCATTATTTCTTTTTCTTCTAAATTGTCGTCTAATAATTGTACATCCTTCTAATCACTCATTTAGTTTTTCTCCATTATTTCTTCTTCTTTTTCTTCTAAATTATCGTCTAATAATTGTACTTCCTTCTAATCAATCTATTCGTTATTTTTCATTATTTCTTCTTCTTTTTCTTCTTCTTCTTCTAAATTATCGTCTAATACTTGTACTTCCTTCTAATCACTTTATTCGTTTTTCTTCATTATTTCTTCTTTTTCTTCTAAATTATCGTCTAATAATTGTGCATCTTTCCAATCACTCCTTTCGGTATTCTTCATGATTTCTTCTTCTTCTTTTACTTTTTCTTCTTCTTTTTCTTCTTATAATTATCATTTAATAATTGTACTTCTTTCTAGTCACTCTATTCGTTATTCTTCATTATTTTTTCTTCTTCTTCTAAATTATCGTTTAATAGTTGTACCTCATTCTAATCGTTCCTTTCGGTATTCTACATTAATTCTTTTTTTCTTCGTCTTCTTCTTCTTCCTCGTCTTCTTCTTCTAAATTCTAGTCAAGTTGAACGTCATTCTAATCATTCCATTCGGTATTCTTCTTCTTCTTCTTCTTCTTCTTCTTCTTCTTCTTCTTCTTCTTCTTCTAAATTATCATTTAATAATTGTACATCCTTCTAATCAATCTATTCGTTATTCTTCATTATTTCATCTTCTTCTTTTAAATTATCGTCTCATAATTGTACCTCCCTCTAATCACTCCTTTCGGTTTTCTTCATTATTTCTTCTTTTTCTTCTTCTTCTACTACTACTACTACTACTTCTTCTTCTTTTTCAAATTCTTCTTCTAAATTGTCGTGTATTATTTGTACATTCTTCTAATCACTCTTTTCGTTTTTCTTCATTATTATTTCCTCTTTTTATTCGGAATTATCCTCTAATAATTGTACTTCCTTCTAATCACTCCTTTCGGTATTTTTCATTATTTCTACCTTTTCTCCTACTTCTTCTTCTTCTTTTTCTTCTTCTTCTTCTTGTGAATTATCGTTTAATAATTGTACATCCTTCCAATCAATCTATCCGTTTTTCTTCATTATTTCTTCTTATTTTTATTTTTCTTCTTCTAAATTATCGTTTAACAATTGTATTTCCTTCTAATAAATCTATTCGTTTTTCTTCATTATTTCTTTTTCTTTTCCTACTAAATGATCGTCTAATAATTGTACCTCATTGTAATAACTCTATTCGTTATTCTTCATTATTTCTTCTTCTTCTTCTAAAATATCGTCTTATAATTGTACATCCTTCGAATCACTTTATTCGTTATTGTTCATTATTTCTTCTTCTTCTTTTTCTTCTTCTTCTTCTTCATATAAATTATCGTCTAATTATTGTACCTTCTTCGAATCAATCTATTCGTTATTTTTCATTATTTCTTCTTCTTCTACTAAATTTTCTTCTAATAATTGTACCTCCTTCTACTCACTCCTTTCGGTATTCTTTATTATTTCTTCTTCTTCTTCTTCTTCTTCTTCTTCTTCTTCTTCTTCTAAATTATCGTTCAATAATTTTACTTCTTTCTAATCACTCTATTCTTTATTCTTCATTATTTCTTCTTCTTCCTTTTGTCTAAATTATCGTCTAATAATTGTACTTCCTTCGAAGCAGTCCCTTCGTTTTTCTTCAATATTTTTCTTCTTCTTCTTCTAAATTATCGTCTAATACTTGTACCTCCTTCTGATCACTCTATTCGTTATTTTTCCTTATTTCTTCTTCTTCTTCTAAATTATCGTCTAATAATTGTACCTCTTTCTAATCATTCTATTCGTTATTTTTCATTATTTCTTCTTCTTCTTCTTCTTCTTCTTCTTCTTCTTCTTCTTCTTCTTCTTCTGCCAAATTAATGTCTAATAATTGTACCTCGCTCGAATCTCTTTATTCGTTATTCTTCATTATTTCTTCTTCTTCTTCTAAAATATCGTCTTATAATTGTACATCCTTCAAATCACTCTTTCCTTATTCTTCATTATTTCGTCTTCTTCTTCTTCTTCTTCTTCTTCTTCTTCTTCTTCTTCTTCTTCTTCTTCTTCTAAATAATTGTTTTTTTATTTATACTTCCTTCTAATCATTCTATTCGTTTTTCTTCAATATTTCTTCTTTTTCTACATTTTTCTTCTTCTAAATTATCGTCTAATAATTGTACTTCCTTCGAAACAGTCCCTTCCATTTTCTTCAATATTTTTCTTCTTTTTCTTCTAAATTATTGTACCACCTTCTAATCACACTGTTTTTTATTCTTCCTTATTTTTTCTTCTTCTTCTTCTTCTAATTTATCGTCTAATAATTGTGCCTTTTAATCACTCTATTAATTTTTCTTCTTCTTCTTCTTCTTCTTCTAAATTATCCTCTAATTATTGTACCTCCTTCTAATCAATCTATTCGTTATTTTTCATTATTTTTTCTTTTTCTTCTTCCTCTTCTTCTTCTTCTTCTTCAAAATTATGGTCTAATTATTGTACCTCCTTCGAATCAATCTATTCGTTATTCTTCATTATTTCTTATTCTTCTTCTTCTTCTTCTTCTTCTTCTTCTTCTTCTAAATTATCGTCTAATTATTGTACCTCCTACTAATGAATTTATTCGTTATTCTTCATTATTTCTTCTTCTTCTTCTTATTCTTATTCTCATTCTTATTCTTCTAAATTATCGTCTAATAATTGTACCTCCTTCTAATCACTCTATTCGTTATTTTTCATTATTTTTTCTTTTTCTTCTTCTTCTTCTTCTTCTTCTTCTTCTTCTAAATTATGGTCTAATTATTGTACTTCCTTCGAATCAATCTATTCGTTATTCTTCATTATTTCATCTTCTTATTCTTCTTCTTCTTCTTCTTCTTCTTCTGCTTCTTCTAAGTTATCGTCTACTAGTTGTACCTCCTTCTAATCATTTTATTCGTTATTTTTCATTCTTTCTTTTTCTTTTTATTTCTAAATTATCGTCTAATTAATGAACCTCCTTCTAATCAATCTATTCGTTATTCTCCATTATTTCTTCTTCTTCTTCTTCTTCTTCTTCTTCTTCTTCTTCTTCTTCTTCTTCTTCTTCTTCTATATATTCGTTTAATATTTGTACTTCCTTCTAATCACGCTATTCCTTATTCTTCATTATTTCTTCTTCATTTTCTTCTAAATTATCGTCTAATAATTGTAATTCATTCTAATCAATCTATTCGTTATACTTCATTGTTTCTTCTTCTTCTTCTTTTTCTTCTTCTGCTTCTTCTTCTAAATTATCTTCTAATAATTGTACCTCCTTCGAATCACACTATTCGTTTTTCTTCATTATTTCTTCTTCTTCTTTTTCTTCTTCTTCTTCTTCTTCTTCTTCTTCTTCTCAATTATCGTCTATTAATTGTACTTCCTTCGAATCACTCTATTCGTTATTTTTCATTATTTCTTCTTCTTCTTCTTATAATTATCGTCTGATATTTGTACCTCCTTCAGATCACTCTATTAGTTATTCTTCGTTATTACTTCTTTTTCTTCTAAATTATCATCTAATAATTGTACCTCTTTCTAATCACTCTATTCGTTATTCTTCATTATTTCTTCTTCTTTTTCTTTTTTTTCTTCTGAATTATCGTCTAATAATTGTACCTCCTTCGAATCACTCTATTCCTTATTTTTCCTTATTTCTTCTTATACTTCTTCTTCTTCAAAATTATCGTCTAATAATTGTACTTCCTTCTAATCCCTCTTTTTCGTTTTTCTTCATTTCCTTTTCTTTTTCTTCTAGATTATCGTCTAATAATTGTACTTCCTTCAAATTACTCTATTCGTTATTTTTCATTGTTTCTTTTTCTTCTTTTTCTTCTTTTTTCTTCTTCTTCTTCCTTAATAATTCATCTATTCTCTTCTACATGCTTTATTTCTTTTCCCCTCTTCCACTTCTCATCAGTTTCTTTCTCTTTATCTAAACTTTCATCTTCTTCTTCTTTCTTTTGATTGCTTTTTTGTCAAATTCTTTTTTTTCTTTACGTAATTATTCTATTTCCTGTTTTTCCTAAAACATTACTATTTTCATTTTCTTATCTTTCTCTGTTATTTTCCTTCTTTCTTTCACGTTTTTATCTTCTTCCCCTTTTTCAAGGCTACTCTTTCAGCATTCTTCCAATAACCCAATCACTTCCACTAATTACCCATACCTGTACACCTGCAGTGAAACCCACAGACGCTGTTGTGTAACGTTGAAATGCCTCCCACCTCGCTGAATTAACATGCCAGTGAATATACATGAGATTTGCATGGTTAATGATAGGTTAAGCATTGAAATCTCTAACACCTTCGAAGAAAATAACGGGTCTTTAGTCACGCATTCTGATGACAACGTTGACTGCTCGTTGTCACTGATGGCAGAAGAAAAAGGAATAGAAAAGACAGTCAGGTCCTGAACAAGCCATGATGACCCTTCCATCAGCAATTTCAACTACTTGTCTTCATTACGATTAAACCAAATAATTGCATACCATAACAAGAAACATTCCGAAGTTAAAAAGTTGAAGAAAACACATTTGTGAAAATCATTAAAATCCCGGGAAGTGCTTTCTAGTCGTCCTGCCACTGATCTAACCCATTTGTCTTCGTTTTAATTAAAGCCAATCTCACCAGAACGATGGCTGATCATTTGTAAAAATAACCAGTTTCTGTGTCTCAAGGACGGCTTGAAAGTTTAAATCTTGAGCTAGAATAGTGGCCATTCTGGGCAGTGAATAATGGAAAGGGCTGTTGACCATTCGGAAGGGTATAATTTAGTCACGACAAATAGCTAATTAAGCATAGTACTCTAACATGACCTCTCTTCATAAGTTGCATGTTCCATGGTGCTAGCTGGACAATCAGATCGAGCTGACCTTGTCCTTGAGATGGAACGTAGTTTAACGTGGCCGGATTATAACCAAATGATAGACTAATCCTCGTTTCCACTCACAAAGATGTGACTTTTAATAAGATAGTGATCTTCGTTCAGAGATCGTTCGTCCTAAAGGAGTCATTTTAGTGACACTTGCCAGCCGTTTTGAAATGGAATGAGGTTTTAAGAAAAGTACTAAATGTATTGGGTTTAGGTGTTCACATAATCACAATAATAGTCTGGTGATTGAACATGTCAAGAAGTGACGGAGTTACATTTTAGAGTTTCTAAATTTTGAACCCATATCGGGAACCCTTCGCAACCACCACCACAAAAAAAATTCGTGGTTTTATTGCCAAAGCATATATTATGAATAATATCTAACGAACTTGACAAGCCTATATAGCTGTAAGTTTAGCCGTCGCAAAACCCCAAGAAAATTTTGAAATTTGACTAATTACAGTTTATATTAAACTAGCAGAATAGCCCTGCGTTGCTCGGGTGTAAGGAAAGCTTTAAAACTAATCCATGGTCCTGGAGCTCAGAGTCAGCCTAAAGAATATTTGTGGGAAGTTTGGTGAGAATCGGATAAAAATTGTAGATTTACATAAAGGACATACAGACAGATAAACAGACACACACACACACACACACAAACATCTTGCCTTTATATATATATATATATATTATCAATTTTCTGCACTATTGTAAGAACTCCAGCCTTGAAATTTCTGAATATCGTTTCTTATGTCTTTGTCTATGAGTGTATGAAATTTGATTAAAATCAGACCACTCTTTCTATAACCCAATTTTTTTTATTATCGATTTCCGATATTTATCAGTGGTACCTCGACACAAGACCTAGCTAAGAACACTTGCAGACGCTTATAGTGCAAGTGTGTCAATCTTCAAGAAAATCGGTTCAGCCGTTTCGGAATTTATAGGTAACGGTTACAGACACACCCACACACACACACACACAGAGAGAGAGAGAGAGACAAAGTTCCATTTAGAAAAAAGTTTAGATTACACCGGCCGTCATGTGTCGAAAGAAGGAGGAATCTATCCATTTGATTACTTTACTAGTTTATTTGTGGTTCTTGATTTTTCTTTGTGATACTTATTTGGATGTTCGTTGTACGGTGGACATCAGTTCGGAATGAAAAACCAGAGAGCTGGATTCGAACTTCAGGAAAAATTCGTTGCATTGACGCAATTCTCTTGGGAAAGGTTTGAATCAATCTCTGCTCTTCTAGCTATGGGCTAAATAGCAGGACAGATTGGGTTCTATAGACGTGGTTTTCAACCAGACTACCGCAGAAACTAACGGCAACCTACTGCAAAAAATATTCTGCTCATTCAGTCATGTCTCTTTTGAGACATGATCACATAAGTGTGTATCACGTGTGACACTCAGTTGAATTATTTAATCTGGTTATTGCTATTTTTTGTTTCCTCCGACAATACTTTTTATCTCATTTTAATAATAAATTTTATTAGAAAAATTCGTTGCATTGACGCAATTCCTCTGGGAAAGGTTTGAATCAATCTCTGCTCTAGCTATGGGCCAAATAGCAGGACAGATTGGGTTCTATAGACGTGGTTTTCAACCAGACTACCGCAGAAACTAACGGCAACCTACTGCAAAAAATATTCTGCTCATTCAGTCATGTCTCTTTTGAGATACGATCACATAAGTGTATCACGTGTGACACTCAGTTGAATTATTTAATCTGGTTATTGCTATTTTTTGTTTCCTCCGACAATATTTTTATCTCATTTTAATAATAAATTTTATTAGAAAAATTCGTTGCATTGGACGCACCTCTTGGGAAAGGTTTGAATCAATCTCTGCTCTTCTAGCTATGGGCTAAATAGCAGGACAGATTGGGTTCTATAGACGGTTTTCAACCAGACTACCGCAGAAACTAACGGCAACCTACTGCAAAAAATATTCTGCTCATTCAGTCATGTCTCTTTTGAGACATGATCACATATGTGTATCACGTGTGACACTCAGTTGAATTATTTAATCTGGTTATTGCTATTTTTTGTTTCCTCCGACAATATTTTTATCTCATTTTAATAATAAATTTTATTAGAAAAATTCGTTGCATTGACGCAATTCCTCTTGGGAAAGCGTTTTAATCATCTCTGCTCTTCTGGGGCCATGGGCTAAATAGCAGGACAGATTGGTTCTATAGACGTGGTTTTCAACCAGACTACCGCAGAAACTAACGACAACCTACTGCAAAAAATATTCTGTCATTCAGTCATGTCTCTTTTGAGACATGATCACATATGTGTATCACGTGTGACACTCAGTTGAATTATTTAATCCGATTATTGCTATTTTTTGTTTCCCCTCCGACAATATTTTTTATCTCATTTTTTAATAATAAATTTTATTAGGAAAATTCGTTGCATTGACGCAATTCCTCTTGGGAAAGGTTTGAATCAATCTCTGCTCTTCTAGCTATGGGCTAAATAGCAGGACAGATTGGGTTCTATAGACGTGGTTTTCAACCAGACTACCGCAGAAACTAACGGCAACCTACTGCAAAAAATATTCTGAGCTATTCAGTCATGTTCCCTTTTTGAGACATGATCACATAAGTGTGTATCACGTGTGACACTCAGTTGAATTATTTAATCTGGTTATTGCTATTTTTTGTTTCCTCCGACAATATTTTTTATCTCATTTTAATAATAAATTTTATTAGAAAAATTCGTTGCATTGACGCAATTCCTCTTGGGAAAGGTTTGAATCAATCTCTGCTCTTCTAGCTATGGGCTAAATAGCAGGACAGATTGGGTTCTATAGACGTGGTTTTCAACCAGACTACCGCAGAAACTAACGACAACCTACTGCAAAAAATATTCTGCTCATTCAGTCATGTCTCTTTTGAGACATGATCACAGATAAGTGTATCACGTGTGACACTCAGTTGAATTATTTAATCTGGTTATTGCTATTTTTTGTTTCCTCCGACAATATTTTTATCTCATTTTAATAATAAATTTTATTAGAAAAATTCGTTGCATTGACGCAATTCCTCTTGGGAAAGGTTTGAATCAATCTCTGCTCTTCTAGCTAAGGGCTAAATAGCAGGACAGATTGGGTTCTATAGACGTGGTTTTCAACCAGACTACCGCAGAAACTAACGGCAACCTACTGCAAAAATATTCTGCTCATTCAGTCATGTCTCTTTTGAGACATGATCACATAAGTGTGTATCACGTGTGACAGATACTCAGTTGAATTATTTAATCTGATTATTGCTATTTTTTGTTTCCTCCGACAATATTTTTATCTCATTTTAACAATAAATTTTATTAGAAAAATTCGTTGCATTGGACGCAATTCCTCTTGGGAAAGGTTTGAATCAATCTCTGCTCTTCTAGCTATGGGCTAAATAGCAGGACAGATTGGGTTCTATAAACGTGGTTTTCAACCAGACTACCGCAGAAACTAACGGCAACCTACTGCAAAAAATATTCTGCTCATTCAGTCATGTCTCTTTTGAGACATGATCACATAAGTGTGTATCACGTGTGACACTCAGTTGAATTATTTAATCTGATTATTGCTATTTTTTGTTTCCTCCGACAATATTTTTATCTCATTTTAATAATAAATTTTATTAGAAAAATTCGTTGCATTGACGCAATTCCTCTTGGGAAAGGTTTGAATCAATCTCTGCTCTTCTAGCTATGGGCTAAATAGCAGGACAGATTGGGTTCTATAGACGTGGTTTTCAACCAGACTACCGCAGAAACTAACGGCAACCTACTGCAAAAAATATTCTGCTCATTCAGTCATGTCTCTTTTGAGACATGATCACATAAGTGTGTATCACGTGTGACACTCAGTTGAATTATTTAATCTGATTATTGCTATTTTTTGTTTCCTCCGACAATATTTTTATCTCATTTTAATAATAAATTTTATTAGAAAAATTCGTTGCATTGACGCAATTCCTCTTGGGAAAGGTTTGAATCAATCTCTGCTCTTCTAGCTATGGGCTAAATAGCAGGACAGATTGGGTTCTATAGACGTGGTTTTCAACCAGACTACCGCAGAAACTAACGGCAACCTACTGCAAAAAATATTCTGCTCATTCAGTCATGTCTCTTTTGAGACATGATCACATAAGTGTGTATCACGTGTGACACTCAGTTGAATTATTTAATCTGGTTATTGCTATTTTTTGTTTCCTCCGACAATATTTTTATCTCATTTTAATAATAAATTTTATTAGAAAAATTCGTTGCATTGACGCAATTCCTCTTGGGAAAGGTTTGAATCAATCTCTGCTCTTCTAGCTATGGGCTAAATAGCAGGACAGATTGGGTTCTATAGACGTGGTTTTCAACCAGACTACCGCAGAAACTAACGACAACCTACTGCAAAAAATATTCTGCTCATTCAGTCATGTCTCTTTTGAGACATGATCACATAAGTGTGTATCACGTGTGACACTCAGTTGAATTATTTAATCTGATTATTGCTATTTTTTGTTTCCTCCGACAATATTTTTATCTCATTTTAATAATAAATTTTATTTTAGTTGCAGTACTTCGCTTCGTACAAGGTGTTTGTCAATTTGCGAATTTCGTTAAAATTCTTTTTAGGTTGTTAATGGATCTTATGATGAGGTGTCGGTCGAAATGGGTGTATTAAAGGAAAAAAAATGCCGTTTTGTTTCTTCAAAATAGTTTAAAGCGGATGGGGTAGCAAACTTCCGTTTATTTTAATGATGTCACTTTTAATTGATTTAAGCGGTAATTACGTAAGTCGAAAAACCCCGTAATTTATGCTAAGGTTGTTGAACTCTTATAATTCTTGATAAAGACTGTAGTGACAATCGAAACTACATTAATTAATAAAGATAAACATTTCTAATCTTAATGTAAAATAACTTAGTCAGAATCTGAAAAAACTGAAGAAAACTTGACACAGACAAACCTTAGTATTATTCGATAAAAGTTGTCGGCTTGAATACTTGATGATAAATACAATATATATATATATAAGCGTTATATATATATATATATATATATATATAATCGTTATATATATAATCGTTATATATATATATAAGCGTTATATATATATATATATAGATATATATAAGCGTTATATATATATATATATATATATATATATATATATAATTCCAAGTGAAGAGGACTCAAGTTTTTTTTTTTATTTTGAGTGCTCTGCCATTTATTTTATTATAAACAGTCCTCAATATAATGAGTAATAATAACTGATAGGTTCAGCCCGTATTCTGAGTAATTTTCGTGATAGGTGCTATGTTTACTGGAAAAAATTTCAATATTAAAATACCCCCACCAACACCGGCTACTGAATCTTAGGAGGGAATTCATCAGTAAGTGCTGCTACAAGGCAAATTATTCGAATACTTAAATTTAGAATTTAAATCCCCGTTGACTAGATGTTAGAATATAAATTAAAAGGATTCAATTTAAGTTTTAATCTTAATTTTACCCTAACGTTAACCTTAAAAGTATTTTAACCCCCCTACCTTCCAAATCCTAAGCTCCTTTAATTGCCTATCTTTAGAAAATATGGATTCTTTTACTAAACCCCTTTTTCTTGGTTAACACATATATGTATAAATATATATTTTTTTTCTCTACTATTCTTTTCTCTAATATTTTTTCTCTAATAATTTTTAGACTGATAACTTCCTGTAATTGGCATTTAACTCGCTTCTACCTAAAAGGTTTAATCAAATAAACTTAAACAAAATTTTTTAAATCTTATATTGAAAACCATTCCTTCTCGCCTAAATACACCTCTTCAAACAGCCCAAAATCTTAACTTTAAAAAGTAATTTAACTCATTTAGTTGTCTATCTTTATAAAAAATGAACTCCTATTCATCCCCTTCCTAAATATACCATTTCAACACCCTGTAACCCCGCGACTACCAGCTCTGTCCTTTTCCACTTTGTGACCGTTGTTAACCAAAAACCCCTCTACACTCTAACTCAGGGCCTTCACCATTTTGAAAAACAATGTCGCTGACGTGATGTAGAGTCTCTATTAGAGATCCTATGTCGAAATGTACATCCGACACCTTCGAATTTTGATAATTTTCTCTAATTTATATATATATATATATATATATATATATATATATATATACAGGGAGAGAGAGAGTGAGATATGGAATTATTTGTTTGAATTTTCATTTTAATCGATACTCATATTTAAGTAGATATTCTATTTTTAATTAAACGGTATAGTTATATATTTATTTTTACCGGCCTGATTATTTACGATAAATTTTAGGCTGTACTTAACAAGACACTTTTTTGTATATCTCCTTAAGCTAGGGTTTCCAGGGATTCTTTCAATTTGTTGTTGTTTTCCTTTTTTATCATTCCAAGTGCACCTACTATCACTGGCACGATTCTTGTTTGCAATTTTCACATTTTCTTCTATTTCACTTTCCAGGTCTTTATATTTTGACAGTTTTTCGAATTCTTTGGTTGCTATGTTACAATCCGCTGGACAAGCCATATCAATTAATAGGCAAGTTTTTTCTTTTTTGTTTTTAACAATAATGTCCGGCCTATTTGCTTCAATCTTTCTGTCTGTGTAGATGGTGTAATCCCCGTTATGTGTATGTTCAAAAATATCCCTGTTACGTGAGTGTTCTTAAAAAACGTAAAATCAATCATTGCAAATCGCTTGAAGACACCACAAGGTCGAATGGTGACATCTTCTATTTCTGTAACCGGTGCTGGGTGATGTTCATATCAGTCTTTGTTTACATATTTTTCATAGTGTTTGCACAATGTCCAATGCAAAAATTACCCCACTTTATCGTGACGATTTTTATATTCATTTGGGGCAAGTACAGAACATCCTGAGATTAGATGGCCTATTGTTTCTTAGTATTTATTAACCTGCATTTTGGATCCACATTATTATGTATAATCTTTGCCTGAAAGTTCCTAGTAAAAAGACTTTGGCCTTGCGCTGCAAGAATAAAACCTTCTGTCTTAGATTTTAATCCAGATGCACGTAACCATCGATGAGTATTAACTTTATCAACACTGGATTTATTAGCACGTTCTGGATATTGCCATGCAAAGATTTGTCTTGCCAGCGTTGTTTCATCTGTTCAAGAGCTTTATCCTTGGCTTTCTTTTTCGTATTTTTTGCCGCAATAGTTGGTTCTTGGCTTTTATTTTGCTTTTCTACAGAATCGACGAAATGTAAATCTTGTTTGTATTTACTGCCTTCTTTTATTATTGAATATTTTTTTCTTTCTCTTTTCATGTTGTTTGACTAATTGTATCATCCAGTCCTTTGTTGTTTCTATGTATGTTAGTAAGCCAATAGTTGTTGTCTTGTATGACAATTCCAGCTGAATAAGACCTCTTCCACCTTCTTTATGGGGTATGTATAGACGGTCTACATCAGCCTTTGGATGATGCATCTTATGCTTAGAAAGAAGCTTTCTTGTTTTAGAATCCATTCGCCTGATGTCGTTTAGAGTCCAGTTTAAAATGTTGAAGCTATATTCGACAACTGGGATTGCAAGGCTATTAATGGCCATAACTCTGTTCTGAGAATTCAATTCAGTTTTTAATATCATTCGTAGCCTTCTATAGTACTCTTTACGCACTATTTCTTTCATTTTTTTATGGTGAATGTTTTCACTCTCATTTACACCTAGGTATTTATAAGCTTCTTCTGGTTTCAATTCCTTTATTGTTACAGCAGGGTCTAAGCTAATTGAGGATGTTTCTTGTATTGATCCACGTAAAACTGTAGCTTTAGCACATTTATTCAAATTGAATTTCATTCCAATGTCTTCACTGAAGCATTTTACAGTTTGCAGAAGACCTTCCAGCTCATTATCATTCTTAGCATATAACTTTAACTCATCCATGTAAAATAGATGGCTTATTTTCATTTGGCCTATTTTATAACCACATTCTGTCTTATTAAGTTGACTGGTTAGTGCTATTAATGATATGCAGAATAGTAAGGGAGATAATGAATCACCTTGAAATATACCTCTTTTCATCAGACTTATAGGTTCCATTTATATGATTGAGGAAAGGGTTGTTTTCCATATAGACATGCACTGTTTGATGAAATTGATGATGGCGGGCGATGTCTTGTATATATTTAAAGTCTTTAAAATCCAGGGATGTGGCACACTATTGAATGCCTTACGATAATCTATCCAGGCAGTACTAAGATTTTTCTTTGTACTGTAGCAGTTTTCCAGGATCATTTTGTTAATAAGCAATTGGTCTTTACATCCATAACAGCCACGTTTGCACCCTTTTTGTTCAAGCGCTATCATGTAATTTCTTTCTAAGAATAAATATGTCTGTTTTGTTAAAATAGATGTTAATAGTTTATATGTTGTCGGAAGACATGTAATTGGTCTGTAGTTTTTCGGGTTGTTTGTGTCACCATTCTTGGGTAGAAGAAATGTAATTCCTTTGGTCATCCATGCAGGAATTTTAGTGGGATCGTCAACCATTTCTTGAAGTTCTTTGGCTAGTTTTTTATGTGCTGTATTTAAATAATATAGCCAAAAGTTAGGAATTTTATCTATACCTGGGAATTTCCAATTGTGTGCTTTTTTTTAGTGCAAATTTAACATCCTCTTCTGTAATTCCAGCCCATGTCTGTTCTGGTTTATTTTTCATTCGTTCTATCTCTTGTGCAATCCAATGTACTTCCTTGCTATGTTCTTTAGGGCAAGCCCATATCTTTTCCCAGAACTGTGTAACTTCTTCCATTCTAGGGTGGGGGGACTGTCACTTCAATTCTTTTTTTACCTATTTCCCTGTAAAATATCTTTGTATCGGTTTGAAAAATCTTGTTTTGTCTGTAAAATCTTGCTCTTTTCTCATAACGTCTTATTCTTTGAGCCTTCAGTTGTATTTTTTGTTTTATTTTTTCTTTAATTGATAGAACTTCATTTTCATTTCTAATGTTGTATTTTCTTTCGACTCTTCTGCTTTTCCTAGTTCTTACATTTATTCCTCTACTCAGTTCATGCAGTACTGATAGTTCACTTCTAAGTTGTTCGATTTCTTTTTCTATTTTTCTTTTCCAAGGTGGATCTTCATGTCTGCGAGACTGCCTTGTTTTTATTTTGATGTTCAATTTTTTTGTTGCTGCTATTACTGATGCATATATTGCTTCATTGAGATTTGTATGAGTGTCTTTATCCAAGATTAATTTGAGTGCTGCATTGTAGAGTTTAATAGTTCGGAGGTTATGCATTGTTGGTTGTAATTCTGGGAGCTGTTCTCGTTCCTCCATTGTAATATTTTGTATTTGACTTAGATGGTTCTTTATTTCTTCCTTGGCTTCCTGTATACTGTTCTTATTTTCCGTCAAATATTTATGTTCGATGTGTTCTAAACTCGTTTTATTTTCGTCTTTTAACTGATTCAGATCACACCTTTCCAGCACTTTTAAACTTACAGCATTATCTTCGCAGTGATTTGTGTGTTTCACGGTTTCTACATTATGACCTGTGGCTTGTTTGATGTTATTACTTTTTATTTCTGATTCTGATTCCGGTTCCTTTTCATATTATGTTGATTCATCTCTTCTTGTTACAATTCTTTTAATTTCATTAATTTCAGCCTCTGTCAATCGGTTATTACGAATAATGTACCTTCGTACATTGGCTAATTTATTTTCGTCAATATACTTTCTATTTGCTTGACCAACTTTTTCACGCCAAATGTCATATGTTTGGTGAGTCATGTTTTTTTGAGGTTTGAGTACGCTTCATGAAATGCAGTCAAAACGACTTTGTACTCCTCACGAGACCATTTTATTTATTATTATTATTATTATTATTATTATTATTATTATTATTATTAATACTTACTATTTTTAACTTATTATTTCGTTGTTATTACTCAGCCTTGGCTTATTTATTACTATATAGATTGATGTTTTATTCAGTATATACACCATAAATATCATTATTATTATTGGTTTTGTTTTTAAGAAGCTTTTTAGGACACTACAGATACAATATTAATCTGAGTGCGCATCTGAAAATGCAGACACAGTTCTCAGAAATTCCACATTGACAAAAGCCTCTCCAAATAGAAACCCTGTGCTAGATTTTAATCCTGTTTTATTTTTATTTTTTATTTTTGTTTCTTTTGTCTTCATACTTTTATCGGAATTCTATTCCCTTCCAGGGTTCTCCAAGGATTTCTTGTCTGGAAGACTTGTCACATTTTCTTCCTTTTCAAATATAATTCTTTCTCGTTTTTCTCTAAACATGAGAGGGTCACTTATTATGCGTGTCTATTCGCGAAGAGAAAAAAATATTTAGTATTGCGCCAGACATTTTAAGGACAATTGCGTCGTGTTAATTTCCCCACGGAACTTACAAATGAAAGACAAATGCCGGATTTTATGACATGCACAACAAACTAAACTCCCTGTAGATTCTCATTACGTAAGCAGTTCAAAAATGTGTTTAACGACGACAGCATCCAGCTTAGGTAGCAAGAGAAGTACAATTAACGCAGTATGACTTAGAAAAATAAATATGTTCATCTCTACAACGTCTCTTAGCCACATAATGTTGAAGCACTAGTTCTCGCAAGATCACCGAAGTTAAGCAACATTTAAACGGGTTAGTGTCAAGAATAGTGACCATTTGGAAATACCAGATGCTTTAAGCTTAGATAAGCACTTAATGTAACAGATAATGGCCCGGAATTAAAAATTGGTGAGCCGTGTTCCAATTCCAGTTGTGTTCGTTGTATTTTTTTGTTGTAATAAAATATCCTGTCCTACCCAGGAATGGGTATAGCCCGGGTTATAAAAGACCGGGACTAGAATGAACTACAGAGTTTTCGTCATTATATTGACGACTCTATGACACTGTCAAGCCCTCTGCTTTCGGGTAGAGGGCGCTCTCTGCTTCCGAGCAGAGAGAGCAACAATCCCAGTCGTGGTTCCGCCGAAGGGTAGAACCACGACTGGGGAAAAATAGACAGAGCATTTTTTGGCCCGGCTATACATGGCCGGGAATTCCCACTATAAAATGACCATGTGTCACATCTAGCCTACGTGGGAAGGCTAGTAAATACAGTCTCCGTCATTATATTGACGACTCTATGACACTGTCAAGCCCTCTGCTTCCGAGCAGAGAGCAATAACCCAGTCGTGGTTCCGCCGAAGGGTAGAACCAAGACTGGGGAAAAATAGACAGACATTTTTTGGCCCGGCTATATGGCCGGGAAGACCCACAGTAAAAAAGACCTTGTGTCACATCTAACCTTACGTGGGAAGGTTAGTAAATACCGTCTTCGTCATTAGACGAGAGTGAACGAGAGTCTTCGTCATTATACGAGAGTGACCGTGATTATACGAGAGCTATCGTGATTGTACGAGAGCCATCGTCCTTAGACGAGAGTTATACATCACTAGACGGAAGTATTCTTTACAAGACGGACGCATACGTCCTATACAGAGACATTGCCTTCTTGATTGTTATTCTTGTTAACTGTTCGTTGGTGTACATGTATTTGGTTTATTGTACTGAGGTATAATAAATCTCTATTCCTATATCCTCAGTGTTAAGAATTATTTCTTGCACTATTCTTTCTCTGTTTATCCCCTCCCGGGATATAACATTTTGTTATGGTGAAACACACGTATTCCTCAGATAATGGACTCTCCCTCCTATATTAATAAGAGTTACCAGGAAGTGAACTCGAGAAGTTCTTGGGAATTTCTTAGGAATTCTTAGAAGTTCTAGAGAGTTCTTTAGAGTTCTATTGGAGTTCAGTAGAACTATTAGTTAGTTCCAGTTTGGACATAGTTGGACTAAGGCAGTTGATATTAGTCGGCAGTTAGCCGAATACTAAGGAGTCAGCTTACAGTGGAAGATTACCAAGTTCCTGACATTTTGGGTGCGTTAAGTCGATGTGCGTTGTGGCGCAGTGGATATCGGCTCGGAACGAGAAATCGGAGAACCGAGTTCGAATTCCAGTTGAATTCCTTGCATTCACTTACGCGCAAATACCCTTGGGAAAGGTATTAATCCGTCTATTCCCTCCAGTTATGGGTTAAATAATAGGACAGATTGGGTTCTATAGCCTTGGTCGGCAACCAGTCTACCGCAGAAAGCAATGGCAACCTACTGCGGGATAATCTTCTGCCCAGTCAGTCATGTCTCTTTCGAGACATGATCGCCCAAGCGTGTATCGCGCATGGCACTTAACTGACTGAAGTCGATTAGCAACCGACATAGCATGATTATTATCTTCAGTGCAAAAACTACTCCACAAAAATTTCTTTACGTGCAAATACCTTTCTGTTAGTAAATAGTTGTTACCTTTTAAAAAATTCTTAGAGTCTAAAAACATCTTCTGTCTTAAATAACATGCAAAATGTTGATCATACGTAATCAAAAGGATCGATATATCAATCTCAATTATTGCTCTGCTACACAGCCCCAGACGCTTATTAATTATGTTACTCGATATTTCTCCCTTTCCCTCATGCCTTCAGTATGGACTCTGAGTGTTATATTCTTCAAACCGTCCTTCCTCATGATCTTTGCGAGAAATGTCAAAAATCTCTTTCTGATATAAGTGTAAGCATATTTTTTAAAACTTGTTCATTACTCACGCGTTCCGCCTACGATATTCTCATAAATCATAGATTATTATTATTTTATATCTTTAATCTTATTTATGTTTTGCCATCTCTACGGTTTTTCTCCCAAACATTGGATTATCGGTGAAGAAAGTGGTATTAGTAAGTCGAAAAGGTATGGACACATCTTCTTCCCCATAGCTATGGGCTAAATAGCAGAAAAACTAAGATCCTTAGCCCTTGCTGGCAACTATGTTGGAAAATGACAAGCCTGAATTTGAAACTTATTAGACATGAAGCTGACAATTTCACCTTGCTAGTCCTGCGTTTGACGATAAACTGCAACCGCTAGCAAGTTCTTTAATCGAGAGAGTAGAGGTTTTCAGGAGAGTGAAACCACCTCATATTTGCTGTTGTTTCCTGATGTGGGGTGTAGCAAGTGTCCTAGCTATAGGCAAATTACAAAACCCCAAATAAAACCAAAAATCTGTGCAGTAAATAAAGAATCTACTGAGTCTTAGTCAGCAAATACCTCTATTTGGCTTATTGGGGTTTTTTAGGAGCATGGAACCGCATCTTAATTGCTACTGTTCCCAGGTAAACTCTGACCCTGTTAAGATCCGAGTTTTTTTTTTTTAATCATGTCACCCCAAGCAAGGCATTCCACTGCCACTATAGCGCAGGGTGTTTCACAGGGCGATAGACAAGTTAGGATGTACATAGGGGGAGAGTTGGAGAGAATGGGAAGGTTAGTGTGTTAGGAGGTGTCTATTGACCTTACATTTAAACTCCTGGAGGGTA
Organism: Ascarosepion bandense; assembly: GCA_037127315.1. Classification (NCBI taxonomy): domain Eukaryota; kingdom Metazoa; phylum Mollusca; class Cephalopoda; order Sepiida; family Sepiidae; genus Ascarosepion; species Ascarosepion bandense. The sequence continues at coordinate 2,260,258 of JBBBDQ010029610.1, forward strand.
TAGCCGTCGGGGAAGCAAGCATGCGGATGGGAATTCCACAGGTGGGAAGTGCGAGAAAAGAAGCTGTTTGAGTAGAAATTGCGGTTACATTTCATCGGTTTCACTGCAAAGAGTGGGACCTAGTTGCCAATCTAGTATCTCGTATCTAGTATCTCGTGCAAGCTCCCACCTAGGGGGCACCAGTGATTTAAGTTCATCAGAGCAGAAGCCATGAAAGTATTTATAGAAGAGGCACAGGGAAGCCACGTCACGCCGGTGGGAGAGTGACTGCAGGCGGTCAGCTAAGTCGGTACCAATCACGTTACAGATTCTTCGCTGTATTTTGTCAAGAAGCCCAAAGAGAATAGTAGAGGAGCAAATGGTGACCCCCACCCCACAAAAAAAAAACACTCTGAAAGTATGACAATATATCTCTATAGTAAAAATATCAGAAAGATATTTTTTTAATCATCTCACCCCAAGCAAGGCATTCCACTGCCACTATTGCGCATGGGGTTACATAGGGGAAGGTAAAGAGAAGGAGTGGTTAGACATACGGAATGTCAGGAGGAAGGTGACAGATGAGTAAGGATAGCGAGGATGAGGGTTGGGCAGATGGGAAGAGTGTTTGATAGAATGGGAGCAGATTATTGTGTTAGGAGGTGTCTATTGACCTTACATTTAAACTCCTGGAGATTGTAGCCGTCGGGGAAGCAATCGTGTGGAAGAGAATTCCACAGTCGGGAAGTGCGAGGAAAGAAACTGTTGGAGTAGAAGTTACGGCTGCATTTTATCTGTTTCACTGTAAAAGGGTGGGATGTAGTTGCTAATCTAGTATCTCGTTCAAATTCGTATTTAGCGGGCACTAGTGATCTAAGTTCATCGGAGCAGAAGCCGTGAAAGTATTTATAGAAGAGACACAGGGAAGCCACGTCGCGCCGGTGGGAGAGAGACTGCAGGCGGTCTGCCAAGTCGGTATCTATCACATTACAGACCCTCCTCTGAACGTTATCGAGAAGCCCGAGGAGAACAGCAGGGGCACCCGACCAGATATGGCAACAGTATTCAACGCACGGGCGGATGGTAGATTTATAAATGCGCACCCCACAAAAAAAAATTATAATTATATTATAATTATAATATGAATATAATATTATAATATAATATTATAATTATATTATAATTATAATATGAAAAATTACCAACAATACACATTTATAATAGAATTACAAACAATGCACTTTATAGCAAAATAACCAGCAAACTCCTCGTTAAAATGACCAACAATATATTTTATATCAAAATGACCCGTAATACATTTTATCTGTATTTCAAGGCATACAATTCCGTTCAAAACGTATTTTCTTGAAGCCATAAAATTGAGTTGAAAAGTTAGATTTCAACATTAAATAGCCCATAGAGGTGTTGATATGCCGTTAAAAAATCAACCAACCTGTCAAATTTATTTCCCGTTTTCTCTTTGCAGTTTTTCAAAATTACGCAAAAGACTTAAATTTAAATACCGATTTGGAAAAACGGCAGGGGCTAAAATTTTTCAGCACGTTCTTGTACATTATGCTTGTAGTAAATGATATCTGGTATTCTTAATTGTCTACTCAATACAAGGTTTAGGAGCCATCTAAGGAAGATTTATATCAAAATGGCTAACAATATATTTTAAATCAAAACGGTTAACAATACATTTTATATCAAAATGATCAACTATATACTTTTAAATCGAAATGACCAATAATAGATTTTTAAATCAAAATGGCCAACAATAGATTTTAAAACCAAAATTGCCAGCAACATATTTATCAAATCGAAATGGCCAGCAGTACATTTTCAAATCAAAATGCCCAACACTACATATTTAAATGAAAATGGCCAACAATACATTTTAAAACCAAATTTGCCAGCAATAGATTTTGTAGAAAAATTAACAGCAACACATTTTACCTGTAGACGAAGCGATAAAATTGCATTCAATTTATTTAGATTTTGGCATTAAATAACCCATAGAGGTGTTTTTATGTCGCAAAATGAAATCAACAAACCAGGGTAAAAACTCTTTCATTACAGAAGTTCATATAATATCCTAAAATAATCAAGAGTGTATTCTAAATTATAACTTCAAAAAAACTAGAACACAAAACACACATATCACTTCCTCTGGTTATTATGTCTCCACAATATATGTATATATATATATATATATATATATATATATATATATATATATATGTAGAAAAAGCTGGGTATCATCTACCATGCACTCAGCTGTAAAAGCAGAATAATATATCATATTTCTAATTTTTCAATAATACGCAAGAAAAAATAAATCTCATCACTAAATGTTTTATAAAATGTTGATATGCCGTTAAACAAATTTATCGATCAGCCTCACTTTGCTTCAGAAACCACAACTAGAATACCTAGCGTGATGGTATTGGGACCTTATTTTCCCAAGAGTAGCATAATGGTATTAATTTTGGAATTCTTTTAGAATAGCACCCACCAACGCTAGCGTATCGTGTAATTCGTGGTTTAAATGAATATATTGCATTAAAGAGCCGATGACTTACTGTGAGTTAAGATGGTACGACGCATTAGAATCAAAAGAGTTCCCCTCAAAAAGTGATATGTATCGTAATCTCCAAATACCGTTATGATCTGCGGCTCAAAATATTATTGATGATGAGCAAGAAAGAACTAAACCGACGAATTACATAGGCGTTATTTTTAGTGAATGTCCTTATTTGTGTCAACTGCATGTGCAATATAACCATCTGCTGGCAGTAAACCTCAGCAGTGATATTTGGTTAGATTCCAGAAGGTTGTAACAGATAACGCCAATGGCGGTTACTCTGAAGTCATCATAATTTTATGTTGACACAATTTCGGTTGGGGAAATTGTTTGGATCAAGCCGGTCGTATACGATTGTCATTTTTGATCACAAGTTACAATTCGATTAAGAAATATCTCAGTGTAACTTTGGAGATGGAACATCGAAGACACGTCAAAATGCAATCTATTTATCAATTTTCTTTGTCTTACCAATTTTCTTGAGATGGTCCGATATTGTTGAAATGTTGAAACCTATCATCTGGGAAATTCCCATGACACTAAATGTGATTTTAGTTTGACTAGTCTTTTCAAATGTTGATTATATTCAAGACCCGAATCCTAACTGTGGAACTTCTGAAACCAATGCTGTAGTGTGGATACTTTATCTAATGCTCTGTTGGTATCAGCTTGTAAATCATTATGGAGATTTTCTAAGCGTTGTTTAGATGTGAAAAAACCGAGAGTCTGGGGCACACAGTGAAGATCAAAAATCCTATTCAGTCATAAATTATCTAATTCGACAAGCTTGTTAAGCATTATATCATGTCGAAGTGTCCAGATTTGGGAAAAATGATGGCCAAGCTTGAACATGCAAAATGTTGGTTCAATTTACGTTTTGGAATGTGTTTTATTTCTTCGTTATTATCAAGCCATTGAAGCGATCATTGACGAGTGTCAAAGACTCCATTTTGCATCACAAGTCATAATTCGACAAAAAATGGATCATTCAAAATTTGCAGATGCTGCATCTAACATATTTCGAATCGTCGAACTCTTTCACAGAGTTCATATGGAACAAATTTAACCGAATTTCTTTTGCTTGCCAATTTTCTTAAGATGGTGCGATGTTGTTGAAACGCTAACACACACCCAATTTCTGAGAAATGGAAATGGGTTTTGTCTTTCTGTTTTCAGATTTTTATTGTTAATTGCATATAGACATTCTCCACAATATTTAGCTTCAAGACTCATATCCCTGCTGTAGAACCTCAGAAACCAGTCGCATACTCTCAAATCACAAGTAGATACTTCACGCCATGCTATGTTAATGTTGCCAGTAGACTGAGAACCACTATGGCTAAACTTGAAATCATGCAAAAATTTAAACAAACCTGTTCTTTGTTCGGATTAAACATTACGAGGATATAATGTTTTAAGTTAAATTTTGAAAAAGATTGATATAAAATTAACAAAAATTATACTTTAATCATAAGGTATTAGTAATAAGGTTCTTCATATCTATTAAAATACTATATTGGAACACAATAAAAATGTTTATACTAAATCGGACATTATTTTCCGAACAATCTAAAACTATTTTCTGCTGTGTACACAGAGTGCGTCATGTTTTTGCGAAAAGAATTCTGAAGGAGATTGATATAAAATTAACATAAATTAACTTTAATCGTTAGAAATGAAGCCATACAAATGTGGTTATACAGAGGGATGCTAAGAATGCAATAAACCGAAAAGGTGAGCAACGACGACGTTTTAGAGAAAATAGGGAAAAAAATTATACTAATACTTGGATAGACAAAGATGATTTCAAAAACCTAAGCAAAGTAATAAGAAACATTTTTAGAAACAAAGGAAAGCGCAGCTAACTATTAAGTGATATCAGTCCTCCTATACGGCAGTGAATGCTAGAAAATCTCCTCAAATATGAAGAGGAGACTTCAAGCAAAAGTAATGTAGTTCAATAGAAAGATGCTAAGGATACAATGGACCGATTATTATACAGGAGGAGAGATTTGAGCACATAGTGAGGAAGGGGGCTTGGGAAATTAGTATGATAGCCTTCGCTATCATACGAAATACTTTGGGAAAGCAGAAACAGATTGGAATTGTTAAAAGAATATATACTTCACATTGTCAAAATAAATGTGGTAAATTTTCGTTGTAAGTCCAGACGCTTTTCCCCTTCAAATTTATCCAGAATATCATTATCTCTGTGCAAATGTATATGCTGAACTCAAATCAACTATTAATTATTGAAGAAACTTACCGCTTTTTAACTAAATGTTCATAAAATAACGAACTATATCTTGCACTTTTTCTCTCCCGTAACTCTCACGAATCATGTAACTAACGGCAGAATGACGTACTGCGTATGTTAACGAATTTTGGCAGATTTTTGGTCGATTTTTCTTCATTTACTGATACTTCCGGTGATCTACTTTCGGTAACGAAAGTCATGCGCTATTGTATTTATACGCTTATTACTTTCAAGAGGGGAAGTACATCGCCGGAAGTTTCAGTAAAGGAAGAAAATCGACCAAAATTCGACATAAAACTGCTGCCTACGTAGAACTTCATTCTGCAGTTAATTACATGACTTCGTGAGAGTTACGGGAGAGAAAAAGTGCGTGATATAGTTCGTTTTTTGTATGGACTTTCAAAGCAAAAAAGGTACATTTCTTCAATAACTAATTGTTGATTTGAGTTCAGCATATGCATTTGCTCAGAAATAATGCTATTTTGGATAAATTTGAAGGGGGCACCTAAAACGAACATTTACCATCAAGTTAAAGTTTTTACAGGGCAGAGAAAATGTGATATCGAAAGTGTATCAAGAAGTTTGCCAAATGCTAAAGAAATAAATAAAACAAGAAAAATGTAATTAGAAACAAAAAAGAGTTTTCAAATCAAAATTAGAAACGAAAAAGAGTTTTCAAATACTAAATGCTCGACAATTTTCTCAAATATGAAGAAGAGACTTGTAGCAACAGAAATATGGTTCTACAGAGAGATGCTCAGAATGCCAGTCACGCAGCATGTGAGTAAAATGGAAGCATTAAGCAAAATATAAACGAAAATGTCTTAGACATAATGAGGAAAGAATGCTTGGAGAATTCAAAACTCACATGTCATATTCAAGGTAACTGGATCAGAAAAAAAACGCGTTTAACCTCCCTAAAGATTTTGTGAAAATGTATGACAGAACAGGGCGTGAATGATGGTGAAAAGACAAATATTGCTAAGAGCTACAAAGGATAGTATGTTATGGAGGGCCATGATCATCTACTTAATGAGCTTTGGTAAATAAATAGAAGAACTATGATTAGGAGGAATGGTAACGAGAAAAATAATTCTAAGGGTTCCAAAGAATAGGAAATTGTGGAGAGCCGTGAATACTCATACCCATAAAGGAGTCAACACATAAAAGAAGAAAAATGTTTACAATTCCAAGCAATACTGAGTAATCTCATGGCTCCTGTTGATCAAAAACTGGATTTAGTGGTCCTTGATCATATGTTTGAATTCCCTATGCAGTGGAAATCTTCTGGGAATTGACAACGTTGTGCATGTCATGAAATTCGGCATGCGTCTTTCATTGTAAGTTCCGCTGGGAAATTAACATGGCACAATTGTCCTGAAAAGTGTTTGCTTTTTTGCCAGACAATGTTTTTTTTTTCTTTTCTTAAACAGACACACAGAATTGGTGAATTTTTAGATAGAAACGAGAAAGAATATTTGAAGAGGAGAAAAATGTGACAAGTCTTCGAGACAAGAAATCCTTGGGGAATCCTGGAAAGGAATGTAATTCCGATAAAAATATGAACAGTTCATTGAGCGTTGTACTTTTTTTTACCTTAGGAGATTTTAAACTAAGACAAGATTCAACACAACAATGAAAAATTCTGTCATTTTTCGAAGAAGCATTTGAATAGACAAATATGCTTTGCAAAAGCTAAGCAGAATAATAAGAAACGCAAAATTACTTAGAAGCAAAGGAAAGCGCAACTAACTATTACGTGATATCAGTCCTGCTATACAGCAATGAATACAAGTAAGTCTCCTCAAAGCTGAAGAGGAGACTTGAAGCAATAGTAATGTAGTTCAATAGGAAGATGCTAAGGATACAATTGACCGAATATGTGTTTTAAAAGATATAGAAACAGAATGGAAACTAATACTAAACAGGAAGAGACAGTTTTTTTTTTAATCATTTCACCCCAAGCAAGGCATTCCACTGCCACTATTGCGCAGGGGGTTACATAGGGGAAAGTGATGAGACAGAGTGGTTAGGAGGTTACATAAGGGAAATTGATTGGAAAGAGTGGTTAGATATAAGAAATGTCAGAAGGAGCGTGATAGACGGGTAAGGATATCGAGGATGAGGGTTGAGTAGATGGGAATAGGGTTTGAGAGAATAGATGCGAGTTAGTGTGTTAGGAGGTGTCTATTGACCTTACATTTAAACTCCTGGAGATAGTAGCTGTAGGGGAAGCAAGTATGCAGAAGGGAATTCCACAGGCGGGAAGTGCGAGAAAAGAAGAAGTTGGAGTAGAAATTGCGGTTATATCTTATCTATTTCACTGTAGAAGGGTGGGACCTGGTTGCTAATCTAGTATCTCTTGCAAATTCACACATAGGGGGCACCAGTGATCTAAGTTCATCGGAGCAGAAGCCGTGAAAGTATTTATAGCAGAGGTACAGGGAAGCCGATGTGCGTGGTAGTCCAGTGGATATCGGCTCGGAACAAGAAATCGGATAGCCGAGTTCGAATTCCAGTTGAATCCATTGTATTCACTTACGCGCAAATACCCTTAACTGGAGGGAAGAGACGGATTAATACCTTTCCCATAAGTATTTGTGCGTAAGCAAATGCAAAGGAAATCAACTGGAATTCGAGCTCGTCTTCCCGATTTGTCGTTTTGAGTCGATATCCATTGCACCACAACGCACCTCTTCAAAGAAGAAAAACGAGCTTAAGAAAAACGGATGGCTGATGATAATTTAGGGTAGATAAATTATCCCGCAGTAGGTTGGCATTGTTTTCTACGGTAGACTTCTTGTCAGCCAAGGCTATAGAAACCCATCTGTCCTGCTATTTAACCCATAACTGGAGGGAAGAGACGGATTAATACCTTTCCTAAGAGTATTTGTGCGTAAGCAAATGCAAGGGAATTCAACTAGAATTCGAACTCTTCTCCCTGATTTGTCGTTTTGTGTCGATATCCATTGCCCCACAACGCACTTCCTCAAAGAAGTAAGACGAGCTTAAGAAAAATGGATGACTGATCATAGTTTAGGGTAGATAAAAGAGAAACAAAATTATAAAAAGCTACAAAGGACAAGAAAACTTGAAGAGCCATGTGTTCCTACATTTTAAACAGACCGAGAGACAGACAGACAGATCGAGAGACAGACAGACAGACAGACAGACAGAAGAAGAAGAAGAAGAAGAAGATTGAGCAATTGGAAGGTTTACGATAGATAACAGTAAGAAAAGATTATTAAGAGCTACGGTCAAGAAATTGGCGAGAGTCATGTTCCACAATACAAAAAAAGATAAAGAAGACCAAAAAAGAGCATGAGTAAATGGATGACGGAAAATTCTTTTTCCATAGATAACAGTAAAACAATTTTTTTAACAGCTACGAAGGACAAGAAATTGTGAAGAGCCATGTTCACCTACGTCCTGAATGGACCCAATACAAAGAAGAATAAGAAGCACGAGTTTGGATAAATGGAAGGTGGGACAATGTTTACGACAGATAACAGTGAAACAAAATTTATTAAAAGCAAGGAAAGACAATATAATCACGTTCGACAATTTCCTGAAGGTAGACGCATCGTAATAAAGAAGAAGCTGCCCTCAATTCTGTGTTTAATGTCGTTGAATTTGGTTATTACGCATCTTCTCCGTACAGATATTTCAACCTGGCTAAAATTTGCTGTCAGACTGATGGTCGCAATATATAAGCAGGTGTTGTTACATCAGAATGTTCTGTATACCGGTTTCAGAAGTTTCGAAATCAAAATGTAAGTCAAAATGTTAGAGAAGGTTAAGGGAGACATAGCAAAGTTGAACAAGCTAATAAAAGAGAATAAAACTTTCGTAAAAAAATTGCCTGAAAATTAAAAGTTTTTCATCTCTTTCAGAACATTTTAAGAGTGCAAAAGAAGCAAATCAATTTTATTATAGCTGTAACACCCCAACGGTCGGTCCGCCCCGAACAATTTCTCAGGCGGCCGTTCTCCACGCTGCGATGTTTGCCGGGAGTTTGTTGAAAATGTCGGCCGAACAGCTGGGGGTACAAGTTTGAACTATAAGGAACGAACTTCCACAACTTGGATGAGTTGAAAGGATGCTTTATTTCGTTTAGACCAGAGCTAGCCTTTTCGGTTGGGGCAGGCAAATGTGACACACAGCTCTAACTCTAATTAATGGAGATCAACAAATCCGAACTGACCGAAACAAGACGAACGGAGATTCTACTTCACTCAAACGCCCGGCGGAACTCTCAACTTAACTGACTGACTCGGAAAAATTACCTATTAATCTATTTAAAATTGACCGGAAATCCGGAAATGCTTTAGACCACCAGTGATAAACATTAGCGACTGTAAGTCTGAAATTTCAGTTATCTTTTTTTTATCTTAAAGCTTCCGCCGGAAACTTCTTAATGTGTGGTCAAGATACAGTAAAGGACAGCCTTTGACCGGGTCATTCGAAAACCTACCTGCTGAACTTTATCACTGAGTCAAATATTTACCGGAAGAGTGGTAGGATTTAAAACAGTAATCGGATACCGTTGTCTCTTCCACAATTTTCCTCATAAAAGAAAAAGCGTTTATTTATTTATTTTTTCCTCTTCTTTTTCACTTTTGTAAAATATGTTTTTAAACTATTTTCTATTCTAATCTATTTTCTATTTTAATCTATTATAATAAAATACATATATGCCTAGTTATCGTGTCACATAGCCTCATGAACTCTAATAAAAATCAGAAATATGCATTTCTTGCTTGAAGGGTAATCTACATTAAAAAGCTGATTTAAAGCACCTGATTAAAAACGAATTACACATGGTACGAATATAATCAAAGAATTTTCAAAGACGTTTTATTCTCCAGCAGAAAGTTGCCGTCTTTTTCAGTGGAGAAGACGCAATTTTAAGTTTCATGTGAATATCCGAAGATATATATATATATCTATGTTGTGTAATTCTTTATAAAGCGGAGTTTTATGTCAACACAAAATAAAATCGTCGGTTATGGTGGATTTTATAATATTTCAGTTTAAACTACCTCTCTGAAGATGGCTCATGTGAGCCGAAAGCTTAGAAGAAAACCAATAAATAATTATCCAAATGTTGGAGAATTTTTGTCTTTATTTTCAACTGAAATTAAAACAAAAATACGACGTTTAGAACGGCTCATGATTAAACATAATAGACATTCATTGTCTCTTATATTTAATAGAATATGTTTAGAAAATTACTTGCTGCCTCGATATTCTAAATATATATATATATATATATATATATATATATATATATATATTACAAAAAAGTGCAGTAACACGTAGACTAAAACCCACTGTTCAAGCATTTACTTTTATAAAGAGTGCTCGATACAGAGTAGATCTTAACATTGTAATTTTGTTATTACAATAGTTTATAAAAGCATAATATCACTACACAAAAATTTTCATGTTTCAGAAAAATACTGTTCTTCTTCAGGTGCTATGTTAAAATAAATGGTGAAAACGATTCATTTTTAAAATATAAGATGAATTCATGGTTATTTACCAAATTAGGGTGTGGTAGTTGGAAAATGTTTTAGGTCTGTCGATATTGTTCAATCAAATATGAGAATTATGTAATCATAGCGTTTTACTATTTGGGTTATGAGAAGACAATTGATTATTGTCCTTAATGCAATTAATTGTTGTTCCTAATACAATATAACTAAGTATACCATAATTATTTAATCCTAATTCTGACGTAAACATTCTAACACCATTACTCATAGATAGTAAAAAATTCCATTGTTAAGAAAAAACAACCTAAAATCTAACCTCCTGTTAAAAACTATTGTCTATCCATTTAAAAAATATAAGGTTCCACAATGTATCTTACCTAGACAAAATTAAAAAGTGACATGGCTAGATCCAAGCCACCCTCCCCACTTCTATTATGCTTTCATAAACCATTGTAATAACAAATTATCAAATTCCCAAAATCAAACCTGCTAAACAAACTCAGTGAAGTAACTTCTTTCGTTCACCTTTGTCTAATATATATCCTAAAATGTAGTTAATTTATATTCTAATATAACTAGATACCTTAAATTATAACCTTAAATTATAATGCTCTCTAGCATAAATTTATTGATTCTCCCATCTTCTGATAATTAATTTGTGTCAGTTAACAGATAGATCACTTACTAAGTCGACTACATAGACCTGATGTCCATTATATTCTTAGGTCCTGGGCATGACTCTAAACTGCATCCGGCGACAAGGCCTCTGATTGGGAGGTTGTGAGGAGCATGAAACCACCTCTTAATTGCTGTTGTTCTCAGGTTCACGATAACCTGGAGTGGTAGCACCTGTTAGAGTCCCAGCTATAGGCAAAAAGTTAATCCTCTAACTGGGGTCAAAACTCTATGAAAGTATAAAAATATACTTTCATATAATATATATATACTTAAAAAATTAACTTTTATAGAAAAATACACATTTTTGAAGAAAAAATATTCTCTGCAAAATATCTTTGAATACAAAACTAGAAAACATTTTTAATTTTCTAAAAAAAAAAATAGAGTAGATAAAAATTTTCATTAAAATCTGACTAAAACAGTACCTTAAAACCTCACCTTTTTGGCATTAAATAACTCACAGAGGTTGATATGTCATTAAACAAAACTCTCCAGGTAAAGAAGGAACGAAGAAAATATAAACAATGTTCAAAACATTAATTTAAAACAGTGCTCAATATAGAAATAGAGTTATGAATATTTATTATAAATTATAATTTTGAACATGTTCAAACTAAAATCAACTAAAAAGTGACATTTTGTTTCGACATTGAAATGACAATGTCTCATCAGGTAATTTATAACATATACATATATATATATATATATATGTGTGTGTGTGTGTGTGTGTGTGTGTGTGTGTGTGTGTTTGGCAAGCAATCTCACTTTTATGCAGGTTTTATTAAAAATGACATTGTGATGAAGTTTTTTCGCAATTTTTCATGTGACGTTATAATTTTCTTTTTTTCAAAACATGAATTATATAAATATGGTCCCAATATTTTGTTTTTTTCCGAGCGCTTTCGGTTATACCTTTAGCCATTATCAATGATTCATTTTTTTTTTACGTGTAATTGAATAGGCAGTGTTTATGTTTATTTACTAATCGAAAATTAAAAAGTTTTATACAAATCATTTTGCCTCCTTATTTTTAAAATAATTTTCAATTTTTTTATTTGTGTATTTGAATATTTTTGTTGCATGGTAATTTTTATGTGTAAATTAAAAGGTAGTGTATGTCAGAGTTTCTTCCTCTTACCCGAAAAAAAATTGTAAAATTTTGCCACTTGTCATCGCCATACATTTTTATTTTATCAGGAATCCATAAATCTGTCAACACATACGGTGGAAAGATCAGAAAATTGAACTCTACGTTAAAAAAAAATAGTTTTATTCTAAATTTTATGCTATAAATAAGACTTGTGCAAATCAGATTAATTCAACATAAAATTCGCTAATTTTCCAAAAGTAATGTGTCACAGATGTATATTTTATTTTTGGAAGATTTTAAACCTGAGAATTTACAAATGTGTCTGCCGATCGCTCAAAAAAAGTCAAAAAATTTAAAATTTAAAAAAATAAACTTAAAATATTAGATTTCAATCAATATCATTTCTGTTTGAAATACACCAGAGTATTTTGTTTACTGGAAATAGTAAATTTAATCATTTAGCTTTTAATTAAATCTAAAATAAAAGTTTCAAGAAAACATTTTTATTTTCAAAAATTCAATTTAAAAGTTAGTTACCAAAAATGTGTGGAGGTACCTACATTGAATGATCATTTCAGCAAAATAAATTCGCTCCTTTAGCGATCTTTTTACTGTGAAAAATTCAAAAGATTTTAAGACACCAGAAGTTCACTCCAAGGAGAGGGGAAAGGAAAAAGAAAATTCATAGCAAACAGCAAAGGAAAAAAGAAAGAAACGTGGAAAAAAAGACAGAAGAAGAAAGAAATAATGAAGAAAAGCGGGAAGGGAGGTGAAATAAGGGAAGGGAATGGTATGTTAGAATGCATGCGTCAGAAATGCTGTAACAGAGGGAAAAGAGATGGAAGCGTAAAATGGTAGCGAATTGAATTCAACTCGAAATTCAAAAACTATGTATATGTGTGTAAAGATATCAGAAATAAGGGTGTCACAGCAACGGAAGTAAGAAGAAAAACAAGAAAATGAGGAAAAAAAGAAATAAGTAAAAAGGGGAATAGGAGAATTATAGGAGGGAGGAGGAAGAAAAAGAAGAAAAGAAAAAAAGAGGAAAAGAGTAAGACGTGATAAATGTTAGCTCAGAGAGGGTGGGGAAAGGAAGAAATACTTAAGAAGGTACAAGGAAAAATGAAAAAGAAAAAGAAAAAAGAAAATGGAGAAACTAAAAAAATGGAAATAATATTTTCATTATTCGGCTTTGCCAAAGGTTTTTTCAAAAAGTTTACGTTTAATTAACATGAATTTGCAGTGATATTATAATATCACATATTTATCTTATAAATTCTAAATAAATATTATTTGGTTTACTTTATATTGAGCACTTTTTTAAGAATAGTATTTCTTTGGATACGGAATATTATTTCATCCATACCTACCCTATATACAGTACTGTGCAAAGTATTAGGACGATAACCATTTTATTTTTTATGAGGCATATTGACAGAAAATAAACAATTTAATTAAAGAAATATTATTTGATTTACTCAACAAATGCTTTAACAAAAAAAAAGAAATTGTTCCAAAATAATTTTAATAATTAGTATAATAGACTTTTGATTTGATTACAGCCTTTATTCTGTCAGGCATTGACATCACAAGATTCTTCAATGTATCTAATGTTATCTCCTGCCAATCAGATTGTGTTTGTTCCCAAAGTGTGTCTTGCAAAGTAACATTAGATTTCTCAATTCTTTATCCAAAATAGATGTTCATTAGGATTGAAATCAGGGCTTTGTGAGGAGCCCATTCCAATTCCGACGCCTTCCTTACTCTTCCTTTTTAGTTAACTAATTCTTACAAAGGTTTGGCTTTTCACCCTGTATTTGAATTTCAGTGAGGTTTTTATGAAAATCACCGCCGCTATTCAAATACTTTTGAACACTACCGGTACCGGTAGTCTTAGGACAGGGATGATTTTAAACTTTATTTTGATGCCTCATAAAAGATAAAATAGTTCTTGTTCTAATACTTTTGCACAGTACTGCATATATATATATATATATATATATATATATATATATGTATGTATATATATATATATATATATATATATATATATATATATATATATATATAATTTTTTAACTTTTTATTTTTGAATTTTTGCATTTTTTATTTTTGAATTATTGAATTTATTTTTTATTTATTGTTATTAATTTTAGGTTTCTAAATCTTTATTACCACGTTATTATTACTACGTTATAATAATATAATTTTATTACCACGTTATTATTACTATGTTATAATAATATAATACTGCTATAATTATTACGATTAGAATAAATAAGAAAAACTAAAAATTAATTTTTCTAGCGTAAATTACCCCCTAATTTTTAAATTTTTAAATTTAAAATTTCAATGTCATGCATCTTAAACAGACAACTAGCAACTCTAGTCAATATTCATTGTTTCCTTAACGAATGTTTTTTGTAAGAAGCTGCATGACGTTAAAACCTAATACGTTAAGTTAGACAACCATTCCCCTTATTCTTTTCTTCTCTTTTTCTTTCTCTTTTCACTTCGTTTTCTTTTTAACTTTTTTTTTCTTTTTTCCATTTCACTTGATTTTGTCTGGATGAATTTAAACCATTGATTGTTGTATGAATTTGGTTTGACGAGCAGTGAGAACAGTGAAATATGATAGTACCTATGGATTTGTAAAATATCCAACTTTAGTTTCTTTAATATAATACTCTGTTAAATTTAACAATAAATTTTAACATTGCGTTCTTCTTGAAGTTAGTCTCCGCTGGAATTTGCCTTACCAAATATCAAGGATTCTATATATATATATATATATATATATATATATATATATATATATATATATATATATTCCATTTTTAAACGAGTTATTTTGCTACCCAGGTTTCTAGATTGTTATTAAAAATTGCCTGAAGACACCACTCATGGTTGAAACCTGGGTAGCAGAATAACTCGTTTAAAAATGGAAAATATTCAAAAGTTCTACAATATGACTCTATCGAACACTTCTTAATACAATTGTGTAGTTCTAACCTTATTATGACTAAAAACTAAGTATTAAACAATCAATATATATATACACACTTTTCTTTTTTCAAAAATGTTACGATAATATATATATATATAAATATAAATCGATACCAGGAAATAAAAATTTGACATACATCCATTCATTTTTCTTTCAGTCTACGGTTTCGCTTTAACTGGAAACAACTATTGCTTTTTAGTCTTTTGTGCCAACGTCCAAAGGGTCTGACCTCCAGGACCATGGATTAGTTTTAAAGCATTCATTACCCCCGAGCAACGCCGGGCTATACTTCAATACATATATATATATATAATCTCTCTGAAATTAACCGGTGTCACAAACATTTTATTTTAATTCCAAACAAAAAAATACATGTTAATTTCGTTAGAAAAACAAACAACAAAAACCATGAACTGAACTCTTAGGTTGTATCAGTCTTTCTATATGGCAATGAATGTAATTTGCATTGAATCTAATGCACTTTTGTATTGGAGCTGTCCCTTAAAATAATACAACTGGTTTTCTCTTTGTATATAATTTTACTGATGTCGTTGTGAAATCTTTCAATTTTCTCGGGTGTAATTTTCAAATTCTGCGCAAAGACCTGGATTACTGTCAGATTAAATGATTGCTATATAATTTGTTCTGATATATTGTCTACCATTTTCCTTTTGCCCGCAATATTGCTACTAATGGAAATGCTTCGTGAAATTATTGATTAACTAAATTATTATTTTAAATATTAATATGTTTTGGTTTGTTTTGTATATATATATTTTTTTTTTTTTACAGATATTACTATTACTCATTTAAATATTGAATTCGTTTATCCTTCAACTATTTCGAATCTATCATTAATTGCATCAATTTTTATCACTTGAATATCTTCTATTCGCATTTTGATTGTCCTTCGGGTCCGAAGAAAAATTAGTCTTATAATTTATCTCTGGATCTGGTGTTGCGTCGTTGACTAAAAACAGGCAAAATTTGGCAAGAAATTAAATTAAATTAATTTGACTAAATCTTGCATTGTACAGAAGACAGAGTTTGCTAAAAGATCTGAGAGCATATGCATTCTTCAAGTGGGGAATTGAATCTTACTAAAGAGTAATGCTATGTGTGGCCCAGGGGTCTAAAGCATATCAGATCAGAAGTTGATTTCTCTTAAAATGATGGTGCGTATCCAAATAATGTCAGAGAGAACATACCCTTCATTAAGGCTATCATGTGCGCATGCCGGTAGACGTAATCCACGTAATTAAAAAAAAATCACAGCTCTTCTCAAATGTGGGTATTCAGAAAATGAAAATCTAGAGTTATACAGTTAAGCTCTCTGGGACGATCATGTCCAAAAAGTGACATGACTAACTAAACAGAAGACTTTTCCGCAGTAGACTGATTGCCAGCCAAGGCTATAAAACCTAATCTGTTCTATTATTTAACCCATAACTGGCAGGAAAAGCCGGATTAATACCGCAAGGGTATTTGCGCGTAAGTGAATGCATCGAATTAAACTGGAATTCGAACGCGGCTTCCCGATTTCTCATTCCAAGCCAATATCCACTGCACCACATCTAGAGTAGGAGGATATATATAAAAGAGAGAGGGTACAATGGGTATATTGTCGCTATTTCATATTTTTAATTTCGCGCAAAGGCGTTGTTTGTTTTTGATTTTCTCGACGGCGCAGTATAGAGGGTCAATTAGGCAGCGTTTGTGACAAAAAGATCACCATGACGCAATTCACTTCACCAGAAATTTGGAAACAGCATACTGTACTGTTTGTGTTACCGAAAGCTCTAAAACGAACATTTCAGCGTGTTCAGTTATCAATCTGAGGACAGTGTAGAGGTTTCATAAAGAGGTGGATGACATATTCATGCAACATCTGAATGATTAGAGTGATCAAAAGTGATTCATTTTTCCACAGGGCCTCAAACTCAACACATCAATTGCGTTAAGATGGTAGTATTATCCTGGAGCGAGATGGTAGCTGCTGGAACCTATGTTTAGCAACAGAACTCTGCACCAGGTCACACAAGCAGCAGAATCCAGTCATGGCTGCCAGACAATATCAGCGACTCTCCAAAGGAGAATCAGTAATGTGATAGGTCCCGACTAGCTACTCGACTCCAACCACTTTCTCA
>JBBBDQ010029610.1:2282500-2370000 GCA_037127315.1 Ascarosepion bandense
CACACTCCACCCACGTCTATTGTACAAGTGAAGATGCTCATCCCTTGTTCCCTGTTTAGGATGTGCTTTCCGGCTTTCTCTTTTCCAATCTTTTTACTGTTTTCTTTTTTTCTTTTTTTTTTAATTGGAGTAAATAGACTAAACTATCGCCCTGTTCACACTCCACCCATGTCTAATGAACAGGTGAAGAGACTCACCCCTTGTTCCCTGTTAAGGTTGTGGTTTCCAGCTTTCTCTTTTCCAATCGTTTTACTTTTTTCTTTTTCTTTTTTCTTCTTTTTTTCAAACGGAGTAGATAGACTAAACTATCGCCCGGTTCACACTCCACCCACGTCTATTGTACAGGTGAAGAGGCTCATCCCTTGTTCCTTGTTTAGGATGTCGTTTCCGGCTTTCTTCTTTCCAATCTTTTCACTCTTACGTAGCCCCCTGCGCATCAGTGGCGTTACCGCCTTGCTCGGGGTGATATGAAAAGTAGATCCCTGCGCACCAGCGGCAGAACTGGTATGCAAAGGGCTTCATAATTTCTTTAATGTTAATCGTTTCTTCGTAGTTCAAGATATGTTTGTGTGTCTATCTTGCTATTTGATGCCCTATGATCGATCGAAAGATTCACATGTGAAAATGCTCCAGCAGTTTGTTGTGTCCTTTTTTACAGGGTCCAGGTCTCACATCTATCAAAATGGCTCGTGAAAACAATTGTCTTGTAGGCCATGAGCTTGGTATACTACTGAATATTGCGTTTATTCAACACAAGGTCTCTCAGTTTTTCCAGGAGTTTCCTTGCAAATCCTTGATGAATAAATGGATGAATAAATGAAAAAGCGTAAAGGAATGAAGAAGTGCGTATTACGAGGATATTTAGGATAAATAATGGTTGACCTTAGACTTGAAAATGAGAAGTAAGAAGTGTATATTATAAGGATATGTAGGATAGATAATAGTTGACCATTGACTAGAAGATGGGAAGTAAAACGTGTATATTATGAAGCTGTGTAAGAGAGATAATGGGTTGACCATAGACTTAAACATGGGAAGTAAGAAGTCGATATTATGAGGATGTGTAGACATGAAGATAGGAAGTCAGTAGTGCATATTATGATGAAAGGTAGGATAGATAATGGTTGACTCTTGACTTGAAAAGGGAAAGTAAGAAGTGTACATTATGAGGATATGTAGGATAGATAATTGTTAAACATTGACTTAGAAAGGAGAAGTAAGAAGTGTATACTATGAATATTTGTAGGATAGATAATGGTTGACCATAGACTTGAAAATATTTAAACTTACATTAAACTGGAAAACCTCAGATATTCTACCAAAGGGACTAGCCACGTCTGAAAGTTAAAATTCAAATATGGAATAGACCCTGATATAACTTGGAGTATAGCGAAAATACACAAACCATAGAACGATAACAACATATGCAGATTGTGCCAGAAGGAAAAATTCGCTATTACGTTGTTTCCAGAAAGAAAAAAATTACTAAATGAAAGATCAGAAATTATGTCCAAATGTAACCATGCCCATAAATACTTGTTTGGATCATACAAACACGGATTGTATTGTATTGTACTGTATTGTAAGATCCTTACAAAAATCCTCCCTAATTTTGTAAATTTGTCTCATGTTTGTAAATTCTAGTCGCACGTTTGTACGAAAAATCCTTGTTCGAGCGTTTGAAAAATAGTAAATTCGAATACCGACCTGAAGGTTGAAACCCAGGTCGCGAAATAACTCATTCCTAAATGAAAAATATTCAAAAGTTCTAAAATATAATTGTGTTGAACCCATACATCCCGACTCGGCAGCTCGACTCGAGCCACTTTCTCACTGTCGGGATGTGACTTCCTTCTGTCTATTCTACAAATATTTTTATGGCTTTTGCTCCGACGAACTTAAGTCACTGGTGCCCCTGCCACAAGAATTTACTCAAGCAACCAGACTGGCAACAAGCTCCCGCCCATTTGCTGTTAGAAATACCAAATGCAGCCGACAATTCTACCACTCAGGTTTTTTTCTCGCACTTCCAGCCTGTGGAACTCCCTTCCATATACTTGCTTTCCTGATGGCTACAACTTCCAGAAATTTAAACACAATTTCAGTTCCCATCTCTTATCCACTTGAATCCATTTTTTCTACATAACCCCGTATATCTTGTTCTTTTCCTTTCTCTCTACCTTCGCAACTGTCTTCACATCGGTGTTCCCATCCTTCTCCTGCCCTTTCTCTCACAACCAATGTAACTAGTTCGTCTTTCTCTTCACGCTCCTCCTGTCTAAACTTTTACTCTTATGTAGCCCCCAGTGCGTCAGTGGCGGTACCGCCTTGCTAGGGGTGAAACGATTAAAAAAAGCACCTGTGTACTAGTCTAATTTAATTACGTGCAAAAACAAACTAATCAATATATATATATACTAACAAATACACAACGGTCTTATTCATAATAGAGAGGATATTTTAATTAAGATTTATTGATTTTATAGACAATTATGTACTTTTTTAAATATTATCGTAGGTGTTCAATGACTTTTGCCGTGTACAATACGTTAGAAGCGTTAAGAATGGATACAGTAAAGGTTGGTAATGGGATAAGTTTTCACGTGTGTTTATAGTCGGTAATATTGTTATTATCAAAACCTTGTTGTACTTTCTACGTAAATAATTACATTATTTTTTAATTATAATGAAGTTTGTGAAATCAAAGTCATGACCACTTTTGTTTCTGCGGCTCAGGAAATTATGAAGAAACCTGTTTCAGTTCTGAAGATATCAATTTAGTATTATATATGTGAAACTATTATGACGAAGATATTTCGATATTATGAAACTATTTCACCCACACATTTTATTCACATACATATACACATATGTATTTGTATATTTTCATAAATAAAAATATAAATAAATACATAATCATATATAAATATAAATAATTCTATATGTGTATTTATATACACATATGTATACATACATATATTAATGATTATATAAATAGTAATTTATATATATACATACATTTAAATATATATAAATATATACACTTATATACATATATATATATATACATTCCTTGATATATATATATGCATACGTTTATATATATATATATATATATATATATATATATATATATGTATATATATATTGATGCATGTATATGTTCGTGTATATAGACATTTCTATATATAAATGCATAAATGAATTAATGTGTTTATATACATCCGTATGTATACATATATTAATTCATAAATACATAAATATTTATAATAAATATATATGTATATATATATATAAACACACAGTCATGTAAATATATACAATTATTTATTTATATAAATATATATATATATATATATATATATATATATTAATGTATCTTTATATACATACATATATGTATGTTCATATTCATATATATTTATATGCATTTATATATATATATATATACATGAATTTATGGTTTCATATATATATATATA
This sequence comes from Ascarosepion bandense, assembly GCA_037127315.1. Taxonomy (NCBI): domain Eukaryota; kingdom Metazoa; phylum Mollusca; class Cephalopoda; order Sepiida; family Sepiidae; genus Ascarosepion; species Ascarosepion bandense. The sequence continues at coordinate 2,285,983 of JBBBDQ010029610.1, forward strand.
TATATATATATATTTATAGTGTATGTTTGTATCAGCATTTGAATTTGTGTATATATATGTAAGTGTTTATGTTTGCATGTGATTTCGTGTGCATTCATTATATTTTTAAATAACACATTTCGTTTCGTATAATTAATTGTATGTAATTTTTTCTTCATGATTTTTCGATTCGTCTTTTTCAGTTTGCAAATGAAACATGATAAAATGGCTTGTCACTGAAAGACGGATGCGTGTCGGAGAATGGTGGATGGTGTTCATGGGTAGAGGACAGGAATTCACTTGATGAAATGTGGGAATTCGTTTTGTGGGTGACAGTGCTATTGTCTTTGAAGGTCTAAGATGACATGAAATGATGGGGGCGCTACTGGTGGCGGTGGAAGATGTCTTCAGGCCAATTGTGGAAATAATTTTCAATCAGGATTTTGGCGGGAAAACGAAAATTATTTTTTCGTTGATGGAAATTTTCTGGCGTCCAGAGTTTTTGCTAGTGTCGATGTGAATTTAAATGATGTATAATGTCAGGAAAACATGGCGTTGATGAAGGGAGTTATGAAGAATGATAGAAATAGAGAACTGCCGGAGAGAAATTGTCAGAGTTGAGGGACGGTAAGAAAATGCTTTAAATGAAATGGTATAAGAACTGAATAAGAAAGAAAGAAAGAAAGAAAGAAAGAAAGAAAGAAAGAAAGAAAAAGAAAGAAAGAAGAAAGAAAGAAGAAAGAAAGAAAGAAAAAAGAAAGAAAGAAAGAAAGAAAAAAGAAAGAAAGAAAGAAATACAAATTGTTGATACACTTCGTTATTATTTTATTCTTTTCTTTTTCTTTTTCTTTTTTTCTCATCTTTTCTGCCATTTTCTTTAATTTATGCTGCTTTCATTACGTCATAATTATCGCCAAAAAATTGTCAGTCTAAAAATATTTTCTGACTTTAAATAATCTGTGAATGTTTGATAAGCCGTAAAATCAATTAATCTAGAGATTGTTTTGCTATTTACGAGGGATTTTATACACGTATATGAAAGAATTGTGGAGTAATTGATAACGGCTCGGAGTAAAGAACCCGGAGAACCGTGTTCGAATTCCAGTCGAATTCATTACAATCTTTTATAACTTTGAGAAAGGTATGAATCTACAAAGAAATACGAGCCTTATCTCAACAAAACAACATGAAAAACCTAAGACACACACGCAGACACACGAAATTCAAACGCGAAAAAAAGAAACACACACACACACACACACACACGAAATTCAATAAGTATCCCAAAGACAACAAAAAGAACTAAATGACCCGTAGAGTAGAAATGAATCAAAATTGCTGAAAACAATTTTGAACTATAAAGACGAAATCAAATTTCTCAAGTCAATGAAAGATTTTTTAGAGACAACGAAGGTGACAGGAGAAACTTAATTTGCAAATGTGAAAAAGAGAACAAAAACACGCATACAAACATAACATATGACCTCTCTTTCCTGCCCGCCACTTGACTTATCTATTTGTAAAACAAACGGATCTCAATATGTGAAGTCACAAGTTTATTCGCCTAAAGAGAGTCGACTTTAGACTCAGAACCCATGTAGCCACACAAATACCATTATGGACACTTAATACAAAAAGCAAGTAATATTAATAATAATAGCAACAATAAATCTACACTCTAAACAAAAAGTTCACGACTTCTCGCACTTTTTCTTCTATAGCATTTTCTCTCTTTGGAACAACGACCATTTCTGTTTTTAATATAGAGTTATATATATGCATTCATATATATAGCACCTAAAGAGCCAGACGAACCTACCTAGGTTTCTCCTAAACGGATCGTCAGGGAAAGCTGGTTAAAGAGGAAAAGAAAAAATGACATATGAAAAGGTAATAAAGACAACCCACGTGACCAGGAAATAAAAGAAACTACATAACATTTCCCTGATGATCCTTTTAGGAGAAACCTAGGTAGGTTTGTCTGGCTCATGAGGTGCTATTTAGTTCACTCTACCTTTGTATTGAGCACTTTTTGTCAGATGGTTACTCGTGTCAGGGTTTTTTTTTCTTTGGGCTTCGTGCTGATTTCTATCCGAACACTTTTGACAGACTTTCATGTCCTAAGCTCTTTCTATTTTTTTATTTTTTACAACCTTATTTTTTCCTTCGTTCGATAGTTTTCGAGGAAGATTTTCGAGATGAGTATAATTATAATCACGTTTATATATATATATATATATATATATATATATATATTGATGCATACATACGATCGTGTATGTAGACATATAAGTTCATAAAATATATATATGATATCACATGTTGATGGGCAGTCTGCAAAAATCCAGAGTAAGCGATGGATAATGGTGGTTATAGACGTCTGTTTATGTATTTTCATAGCTGAGAACGTATTGATCAAATAAGAGGAAATACAAGAATTCTTTTCTTCGATATTTTTCGTTATTTTCTTTTTCTTTCATTTTCTTTCGATCTGTTTTTTTTTCTTCTTCATGTTCTTTAATTCTTTTTTCTACTTTCTGAATGTCATTAAACTTCAGCCATCTTTGTTTCATATCAATTTATCTCCTTTTTAGTTCCTATCTTCTTTCTTTTCAGCGATCTAATTCCGTATTGTTTTCAACCTTGACAATAGATTTTTTTTTTATCTTTCTTCTTCCTCCTTTTCATCGTCTTTTTCTTTTTTTAACTTCTAGTCTTGTCACATTTTTTATAATAATATCGCCCCAAGCAAGGCATTTTACTGCCACTGCTTTGCAGGGGGCTACATAGGAGGAAAGTTATGAAAAAGAGTGACAGATTATAAAGGGTGTCAGGGGGTGGGTAAGAGAAGGATGAGAATACTGATGAGAGTGGAGTGGACGGAGAAAGGATCACGAGAGAGAGCATAGAAGTTAGTGAGATAGGAAATGACTATTGACTTTACATTTAAATAGGCATATTTTTCGTATCTATCTATCTATCTATCTATCTATCTATCTATCTATCTATCTTCTTTTTTTAATAATCATATCGCCCCAAGCATGGCATTTTACTGCCACTGTTTTTCAGGGGGTTTACATAGGAGGAAATTTATGAGAAAGAGTGACAGGTTATAAGAGATGTCAGGAAGTGGGTAAGAGAAGGATGAGAATACTGATGAGAGTGCAGTGGACGAAGAAAACAGCATGAGAGAGAGAGAGAGAGAGAGAGAGAGAGAGAGAGAGAGAGGATGCGAGTTAGATAGGAGATGACAATTGAATTTACATTTAAATTTTTGGAGACTGTAGCTATCGGGCAAGCAAGTAAATAGAAGGAAATTCCACAGGCGGGATGTGCAAAAAAAAGAAGCTGTTGTAGTAGAATTTACGTTTTCATTTTATTGGTTTTACAGTAAAAGGGCGGGACCTAGTTGCTCATGCTGTGTCTCGAGTAAATTCACATATAGGGGGCACCAGTGAGCTAAGTTCATTGGAGCAGAAGCGGTGAAAGTATTTGTAGAAGAGACACAAGGAAGCCAAATTGCGCCGGTGAGAAAGTGACTATAACTGAGCTGCCAATTCGGGATTGATCACATTACAGATTTTCCATTGGATTTTGTCAATGACTTCATGACATTCCTTATTTTTTCCTATACGGCTTTTTCTTCTCAATTTTTTTTTTTCATTTTTCATTTTTAGCGTTCATTTATATGCACGTATTCTTTTTCATTTTTTTTCAATTTTTCATCCATTTATTCAATTTTCTTTTATTTATTCATCTTCTCTGTTAAAATTTTCCCACTATTTCAGCCGCCTATTTTCCCGCTTTTTTCTCCCCATTTTGTATTCTTTTGTTTCATTCCTAAAATGTATTATATCATTCATTCCTCAAATTCTTTCTTTCTTTTTTTCTTTTTTTCTTATCCCACTTGCTTGAAGTTAAGGCATGAGAGAAAAACGCAAAAGAAGAAAAAACTACAAATTTGCTGAAAAGAATAGCAAAAAGAAGGATGTTATGAAAATCTTACAAAATAAAGAAAGAAAGAGTAAAAGAAAGAAAGAAAGAAAGAAAGACAAAAAAGAAAGAAAAAGAAAACAGTAGTGAATATTTTATGAAAAGTCGAAAGGAAGGAAGGAAGGAAGGAAGGAAGGAAGGAAGGAAGAAGGATGGAAGGAAGGAAGCAGGCGAGGATAAGAAAGAAAGAAAGAAAGAAAGAAAGAAAGAAAGAAAAAAGAAAGAAAGAACTTGATGAATGAAAGGAATAATTTAGGAATGAAACGAATAACTAAAAAATGAGAAAAAGAAGAAAAAGAAAAGAACAGGAAAAAAGGTCACCAAAAGGGCGGGAAAAATTTAACCGAGAAGATGAATAAACTTAAAAGAAATTTGAAAAATTCATTAAAAATTTGAAAAATTAAAAACTAAAAGAAATATGCTGACTCTTCAAATGAACGTTATGAATAAAGAATGAAAAAAATGGAAAAAAAAAAAGAATAAGTAATGAATTGAAGTGACAATTTGTGAAAAAAGTAACGAAGAGAAGAAGAAAATGTTAAAAAAAGAGGAAGAAAAAGAACATTCCAATTAAGAAGAAGAAAGAAGGAAGAGCACAAGTTTTATTTGATAATTTGTCACACTTGTTTATAAATGTTAATACGAAAAGAGATTTTGATTTAGACTGAGATAAGTCGTACCAATATTGAAATTTAAACAAAATTATTGCATCACAAAGTTATCAGTCAGTTAAGTGCCATACGTGATACACGCTTTGGGCGATCATGTCTCGAAAGAGACATGACTGACTGGGCAGAAGATTATCCCGCAGTAGGTTGCCATTACTTTCTGTGGTAGACTGGTTGCCGACCAAGGCTATAGAACCCAATCTGTCCTGTCATTTAACCAATAACTGGAAGGAATAGACGGATTAATACCTTTCCCAAGGGTATTTGCGCGTAAGTGAATGCAATGAATTCAGCTGGAATTCGAACTCGGCTCCCCGATTTCTTGTTCTGAGCCGATACCCACTGCACCACAACGCACATCCTGATAAGACACCTGATAACAAAGTTATCAGCTGTCTTAAAAATATGTCGACTCTATAAGCTAGATAACCGTAATCTACCCAAAACAGTTAATTTTATGAGTGGATACTTGAATATTAATATCGACACAATCAATGCTTAGCTTTAGTTTCAATAAAAACAAACAGAACCAAATATTGCCTTCAAATATAAACCCAACCGATGAGTAATATTTTATTCAAGTATAGACCCGATATTTTCTTTTTGAATCACGTATTAGGCTGATGTTTTGAATCAAGAATATACACACTTTAATTTAAAAATCGTTAACCATTTAACAAATTTGTAGAAGCAATACATGCTAATCATCAGACGCATATGTCAATTCGACTCGAAGATAAACCAGACCAATGTTTATGTTTTGAACCTGATACTAACACTTACGCGCAAATAGCCTTGGGAAAGGTATGAATCCATCTCTTCCTTCCAGTTATGGGTTAAATAGCAGGACAGATTGGGTTCTATAGCCTTGGTCGGCAACCAGTCTACCGCAGAAAGCAATGGCAACCTACTGCGGGATAATCTTCTGTCCAGTCAGTCATGTCTCTTTCGAGACATGATCGCATAAGCATGTATCACGTATGGCACTTAACTGACTGACTGACTGACTAACAGGACAGCTAGAGGGGAAAAAGAGGCAGAGGAAAGCAGCGGATATTTGAGGGGTCTGAGCTGGTGGATGACAGAACGGGGGTTGCCTGGTGTTACAGGAGAAAGCGTGCTAAGAGCCACCAGGGATAGGAAGACCTGGAAGGCCATGATCACTTGCGCTCTGAAAGGACAAGACACATAGAAGAAGATAATCGTAAAGTATTGTCAACTTAATGATTAAAAAAATAAATTTGACTGTTTTGATTAGGTTATAAAACACGTCGATGTTTTACATATAACTAAACTAAAGGTTGACTATTTTGTACCTTTTGTCCCAAGTATAAACGAATTTGAAACTTTTGATTCAATTATAAACAGAGCGATGTTTTAAATTCGAATCCAGTATAAACTTAACTATTTTGTATCATTTGATCCAAGTATATATGGATTTTAAACTTTTGACTCAGTAATGAAAGAAATCGTTCTTTTGCATTTCGTTCGAATAATTTGGCTCCTTAATTTCTTATCCTTTAATCTAAGTATTAACGAATTTAATCTAAGTATTAACCTTGGAATTTAATCTAAGTATTAACGAATCCTAAACTTTTGACTCCAGTTATAAAAATCGATCTTTTGCATTTCTTTCTTACATTTGATTTAATTATAACTTTGACAATTTATACATTTTTATCCAAATTTAAGCGAATTCGAAACTTTTGATTCAAGTATAAACACAAAGAATTTAGTTCAACAAAATAATTAACCATTTAACACATTTGTAGAGTCTACCCATGATAATCTTAAGTATAATCGTTAGGAATGTTATCATTCTGATTCAAATATAAAATTGGGTATTTCTACTGTTTGATCCATTTATAAACGAATTTTCAAATTTTGATTAGGTTATAAAACATTAACATGTTTTATATAAGACTCAAGAAAAAGTTGACTATTTTCTACTTTTTCTATCACGTATAAACGAATTTCAAACTTTTGACTTAGTTATAAAACAGAGAAATCTTCACACTTAATTCAAGTGTAAAGATTATTATTTCTACCTTTTGACCCAGGGATAAACGAATTCGAAACTTTTGATTCAAGGACAAACACATGCGTTTTGGGTGCAGTGGATACCGACTCAAAACGAAAAATCGGGAGTCGAGTTCAAATTCCAGTTGAATTCCTTGCATTCACTTGCGCACAAATATTCTTGGGTATTAATCTGTCTCCTCCCTCCGGTTATTACTTAAATAATAGTACAGATTGAGTTCTGTAGCCTTAGCTGGCAACCGGTCTACCGTAAAAAGCAATGGCAACATACTGCGGGATAATCTTCTGCTCAGTCAGTCATGTCTCGAAAGAGACATGATCGCCTAAAGCGCGTATCACGTATTGCACTTAACTGACTGATAAACACGAGGAATTTAATTAAACAAAATAACTGTTAACCATTTAACCCATATGTAAAGCCGACCCATGTTGATCTTAAGTATAATCGTGAGGATTGTTACCATTCTGATTCAAATATATACTTAACTTATTTTTAAAGTTTGATCCAAATGTAAAGTATTTTAAACTTTTGATTAGGTTTTAAAACACAGCGATGTTTTCCATTTGACTCAACTAAAAATTTACTATTTTCTACTGCTTCTCCCAAATATTAACGAATTTTAATCTTTTGACTCAGTTATAAAACAAAGCAATCTTTTAAATTTGAATCCAGTATAAACTTAACTATTTTCTATCTTTTGATCCAAGTATATATGAATTTCAAACTTTAGACTCAGTAATAAAAGAAATCGTTCTTTTGCATTTCGTTCGAATATTTTGGCTGATTATTTTTCATCCTTAAATCTAAGCATTAACGAATTTTAAACTTTTGACTCAGTTATAAAAAAAATCGATCATTTGAATTTTGCTTTAGTATTTTGGTTAATTATTTTTTATCCTTTAATCTAAGTATTAACGAATTTTAAACTTTTGACTTAATTATAAAACAGACTCAAGTAGAAACTTGACTACTTTTTACCTTTTGATCCAAGTATTTATTTTTATCTTTTGTGTCACTTTTGAAGCTCTGTCAATTTTTCCTTTTTACTCGAATATAAACCCGAGGCAACTTAGTTTTGAATTAAGTATGAACAACACAACCAATATTTACTTTTTTTTTCACAGGAATATATCTGATGAATGTTTAATTGTTAACACAAAAGTAGACACACTAATTATTTTCTTTTGACCCAAATGTAGTCTTTAAATCGAGTATGAACCCGACTAAGGTTTATCTTATGACTCAAGTATAACCCAATTAAATCTGATGAATATACACTTTTTGAAGTAAGTATAAACTATACCTTTTTTACCGTTTGACTCAACCGGAGAATATTTATTTTGACTCACGTATAAAAACGACTATATGCCACGAGTAGAAATCCAACTGCAGTATGATACTTATATTCTATGTAAAATATCCGAACAAGTGTTAAAATTTTATTGAATTAGACAAACTAGCCAGTTATCACCACACATATATAAAAAATATAATTTCTCTATAAACTTAATGTACGGGACAAATAAATATTAAAATATTATTCAGGGATGTAAGGTGGGGCGTAATTGATAACAGCTCGTACTGAGAAGTCAGACAGCTGAGTTTGAAACCCAGTTCGAACCGTTGTATTCACTTACGGACAAATTCATCTCTTCTCCCTCAGTTATGGGTTGAATAGTTGTTGTGGAGTAGTTTTCGCACTGAAGGTTATAATCGTGCTTTTGCTGTTGCTAATCGACCTACCGCACCCAAAATGTTAGGAACTTGGTAATCTTCCCTGGAAAGCTGACTCCTTAGTATTCGGTTAACTGCCGACTAATATCAATTGCCTAGTAGTTCTACTGAACTATAATAGAACTCTAAAGAACTCCTATGAACTTCCCAAGAACTTCTCAGGAACTTCTTTCGTTAACTTCCTGTAAACTATTATTAATATAGTAAGAGAGAGTCAATTTTCTGAGGAATAAGTGTGTTTCCCCATAACAAGAGTAGGACAGACTGTTGACAACCAGTTTATCGCAGAAAGAGAAGGCAACATACTGTAGGAAAAAAAATTCTGCTTCGTAATAAAACAAAAGAGACATGATCGCCTAAGCGTTTATCAGATACGACATTTAACTTACCAAATTTTACGACTGCCTCTATTAATGTGATTGGATTGATAAAATTGGATTCAATATGACCGCTCGTTCACGATTTACATTTCGTTCTTTCGTTTCTTGGTGACATTTATTTCAAGGTATGTTGAACGACAACTTCGTATTGTTAGGTTTCCAACTTGACGTCTCTAATTGTTTTTAATACGAAGTGTCTGAAAGCAAACTTTTCAAAGATAAGCAAATATCGAATTATTTAAAACTGCACCTGTTCTGTTTGTATAATTTAGGAAAAATCATCAATCATGAATGGAAATGAGAGAACGCCTCAGACAAATCTGGAAATTTCAAACTCGAACGAATGCGTTACTCAAACTTTTACAAAGTTTTGAAATTGAACCACTATATTGAATCCATTGGAACCACTATATTGAATCCATAGCAAAATCTACTGCTAAGAAGGTGGGTCACTATGTCGATCCAGGATGTTTTTTTCCGCTTGAATCCATCCTGCATATATACAAGTCAACCATCCGTCCGTGCATGGAGTACTGCTGCCATTTATGGTCAGGTGCCCCTGCCGTTCTCCTCAGTGTTCTTGACAAGCTCCAAAGGAGAGTCTGTAATGTGATAGGTACTGATCTGGCGACTCGACTGCAGCCACTTTCCCATCGTCGAAATGTGGCCTCCCTCTGTCTCTTCTATAAATATTTTCATGGCTTCTGCTCGGATGAGCTTAAGTCACTGATGCCTCCTCAACAGGTGTTTACCCGTGCAACCAGACTGGCAACTGGGTCCCACCCATTCACAGTCATGTTAGCCAAATGCAGACGACAATTCTACTCCTGCAGCTTCCTCTCTCGCACTTCCCGCCTGTGGAACTCACTCCCGTATTCTTGCTTTCCTGACGGCTACAACCTCCAGAAATTTAAATGCAAAGTTAATAGTCATCTACTAACCACTGGCCTCTAGCTCTCTCCCCTCCCCTGTATAACCTTCCCTTTCTCTCCACCTATGTATCTGTCATCGCACCTTCTTTCTCAGCTTTCTATTGTTCCTTTCTAACTAGCTTGCACTCCTCACTCTTTTCTAAATAATCTTTTTACATTTATGTAACCCCCTGCACATCAGTGGCGTTTCCGCCTTGCTCGGGGTGAAATGATTAAAAAAAAAAAATTAAAAATTGATTTAATGTAAATGTCCCTATCAAGGATTTAGTGAATGATTGCATTTCCACTTACTTTTATTATTATTATTTTGTCATTTTTCTCATAATTCAATTTCTGCTATGATCACACTATCTACCATATCTGTAGAAAAACCTAAGGCCGGTTGTGATGTGTTATTGTGGCTATATTTCATTTTTTTCCTACCTTCCATAACATCACTAGCGTTACATAGACAAAGTTTGCGTTATTGTGTGGGCTGCAATTAGCAAGATAAGCTTCCAGTCTAAATCCATCCTGCACATATATAAATCTACCATCCGCCCGTGTATTGAATGCTGCTACCATATCTGGTCGGGTGCTCCTGCTATCCATCTAGGGGTCCTTAACAAAATCCAAACGGAGAGTCTGTAATGTGATCGATCCCGACTTGGCATCCGTCCGTGCATTGAATACTGCTACGATATCCGGTCGGGTGCTCCTGTTATCCACCTAGGAGTCCTTGACAAAGTCAAACGGAGAATCTGTTATGTGATCGATCCCGACTTGGAATCCGTCCGTGCATTGAATACTGCTACGATATCCGGTCGGGTGTTCCTGCTATCCACCTAGGGGTCCTTGACAAAATCCAACGGAGAATCTGTAATGTGATTGATACTGACTTGGCAGTCACTTTTCACCGGTGTAATGTGGCTTCCCTGTGTCTCTTCTACAAATATTTTCCCAGCTTCTGCCCCGATTATCTCCCTGATACCACCTATATATGAATTTACTCGAGCCACTAGATTAGCAACTAGGTTCCACCCTTTTACTGTGAAACCAATAAAATGTAAATGCAAATTGTACTCCCTCAGCTTCTTTTTTTCGCTCTTCCCGCCTGTGAAATTCCCTTCCATTTACTTTCTTCCTCGACAGCTACAGTCTCCAAGAATTTAAATGTAAAGTCAATCACTGACTTGCATCCTCTCTCTCTCCTATTTCACTGACTTGCATTCTCTCTCTCTCTCTCTCTCTCTCTCTCTCATGTTCCTTTCTCCGTTCACTCCACTCTCATCAGTATTCTCATCCTTCTCTTATCTACTTCCTGATATTCCCTATAACTTGTCACTCTTTCTCATAAGTGTCTTTCCATGTAACCCCCTGCGCACCAGTGGCAGTAACCTGCTTTGCTTGAGGCGATATGATTATTAAAAAAGAATCTCTTTAGCTGGGGTTTCCAGGGTTTGCTTCAATGTGTTGTTTTGTTCAATTTTTTATCATTCCAGGTGCACCTACTATCACTGGTACTGTTCTTGTTTTCAATATTCACATTTTTTCCATTTCAGTTTCAAGGTTTTTATATTCCGATAGTTTGTCAAATTCTTTAGTTGCTATGTTAAAATCCGCTGGACAAGCCACATTAATAGGCAATTTTTTGTGTTGATTTTGTGTAGATGGTGTAATCCCATAGAATGATAACATTTTCAATTTCTGTAATCGGTACTGAGTGATGTTCATACTAAAATTCCAGTTGTTTCTTTCTGATGATAAACTTAAATGTCAGTTCGTTGCCATTGTCTCTACAACTTTTTTGTTGTTCAAATGTTCGGTCCATGACATTTTCAGCATCTTACTGCAGAACCACATTTTTCTGACTTCAATGCTCTTCTTCATCTGTAATGATGTTGTTCAACGTTCACTGTTTTCCCGTCTGAGTCCATCATGCACATATATAAATCTACCATCCGCCCGTGCATTAAATACTGCTGCCACATCTGTTCGGGTGCCCCTGCTATTCACCTCGGGGTTCTTGACAAAATCCAGCGGAGAATCTGCAATGTGATCGATACCGACTTAGCAGTTCGGCTGCAGTCGCTCTCTCACCGGCGTGACGTAGCTTCCCCGTGCCTCTTCTATAAATACTTTCACAGCTTCTGCTCCAATGAACTTAGATCACTGGTACCCCCTAGGTATGAATTTACTCGGGCTACTAGATTAGCAAATAGGTCCCACTTTTTTTATAGTGAAACCGATAAAATGTAAACGCAATTTCTACTCTAAATGCTTCTTTTCACGCACTTCCCACTTGAGGAATTCCCTTCCATATATTTGCTTCCCCGAGAGCTACAATCTCCAGGAATTTAAATGTAAGGTCAATAGACATCTCCTATCACACTAACTTGAATCCATTCTCTCAAGCTCTTTTTCCATTTACTCCACCCACATACTCGGTATCCTCATCCGTCTTTTAGCCTCCACCTGACATTTCCTATAACTAACCCTTCTTTCTCATCACTTTCCCCCTATGTAAGCCCCTGCGCAACAGTGGCAGTAGAATACTTTGCTTGGAGTGAGATGATTAAAAAAACAGTCACATATTGACTGGTACTACATAACAATTCAGTCCTGTTTCCTTTGTTTCTAACGATATTTTTCTGTTTTTAATACTTAGCCAAGCTTTTGGAAGGCATCTTTTGCTATCTCAACGCGCCTTCAAATTACCATATCGCACTTTCCTTCCTGTGTTAAAACGCGTCCCAATTGTCTAAATGGTTGCACTTGTTTGATTCCCGTATCTCCACTCTCTGTCTTATATTCTGGGTTCTAACAGCTATACATTCAGTCTTTTTGCAATTAATGTTTAGTCCTCTGTTGCCGCTTTTTTAAAATCATTTCACCCCAAGCAAGGCGGTACTGCCACTGATGTACAGGGGGCTACATAAGAGAGTTAAAGATTTAGGCAGCAGGAAAGTGAAGACAATGACGGATGTGAACAGAGTAGTGAAGACAGTTGATAATGTAGAAAGAAAGAAACCAATTCTTTTCGAATTCGCAGACAGTTTATCGCTATTTGAGTTGCGTTTTCCTGGCTTGTGATATTTAATTTCTACTTCATTTCGGTGCATTTTGCTGCAAAGAAAAAGAGCAAGATACACGGTTTGACTGGAGTTAAGTGGATAAGAGATGGAAATTGGCTTTGCATTTAAATTCCTGGAGATTATAGCCGTCAGGAAAGTAAGTATATGGAAGGAAGTTCCACAGGCTGGAAGCGCGTGAAAAGAAGCTACTGGAGTAGAATTGTTGCCTTTATTGACTATCTTCTGTCGGAGTTATTGTATTTTTTTCTTTCTGAGTCTACTTTCAACCCTGGTATATGTTGGCATATATTATACTGTTAAGAATGTGACAGCCAATGATCAATTCTGGTAGAATTTCTAATTCTCTTAGAATAGTAGGACTGCATATACTGAAAAGTTTTGCTGAGATAATGTATAATTGTTTTACACGTCTCATTATTTTTATATTTTCCTTGAATTCATCTCCTATCGGTACGCAGTCGTTTTACTGCTATTATAAGTTTTGGATTATTATTTTCCGCTTATGTCGAGTCTGCCTAGAACTGTTATTAGTAGCCTAGTTTATCAAGCGCTTTTTAATAATCTATAAAACATAGGTACGCATTCTTTTGCATTTGTATTGCTCGTTCTGATACCATTAGTGTGTAAATCGTGTGTTCTAATAGAGCAGCAATTTGGGAGCGTCGTTCTAAAAAAGAGAGCTGGAGTTATAGTTAAGAGAAAGTCTAAAGAAGAGTAACAAAAACGTTCGCAAAATGAATGATTAAAAATAGTTGGTTGGGATTATTTTGTAAAAGTTTGATTGAAAACTCTTCGAAATATCTCTCTCTTGAAAATATTTGTTTTCTTACTTAAACGGTTTTATTTATTTTACTTGTTTTAATCGCAGTTTTTTTCTTTCTTTTTTGAATTCCCAGACAATTTATCGCTATTTGAGTTGCGTTTTCCTGGCTTGTGATATTTAATTTATACTTCATTTCGGTGCATTTTGCTACAAATTTATTGCCGCACTCAATTTCCGACATATTTGTTCATAGGTTTGCTCGCTTATGATTGTATTTGTTTTCTTTCGTTTTTGTTTTAAATGATTTTCAATATTCGTTCTTTTTTTCTCATTTAACATGTTCTTAGAATTTCGAAATAGAATTTTGAAAAAATAATTCTTGGAAGGATACACTTATTTTTGAAATGTTAAATACCTTTCAACGTTTTCGAATGTTGAACGAAACTCGAGAATAAGAATAGCTTCTGAAATATTTTATCTAGAAAGTACAAAAGCTAGATTATATAAATAGCGATAGCGACAATGGCGGTGTTAAGGTTACTAGTCACAGAATGATAGTGGCTTAGTATTTAAGATAGCATGCATATATAAAAAATCTCATGCAAGTAAACCTGGCGATTTGCTAATTTAACTTAATGCCGGTGGTAGACTTTCGAGCTGAAGTAAAAGCCATGGTTACTTTCAAGACTGATGAAAAATTTCTACTATGGAGATTGACGTAATAGAATTGGTTGTTTGGGTGATTTTTTTAAAGGTATTTTAATAAGTTATTTAATGCTAAAATTTAATTTTGTGGGGAGATTTGAAGTAAAAAAAATATGTTATTCTACTTTCGCAATTTGGACATCATTCTCAACTTTTGTGTATATACAATTTTGTGTGTCTAGGATTACTAGAGGAGGTTATCAGTCAGTCAGATAAGCGCTATACGTGATACACTCTTGGGTGATATTGACTCGAAAGACACATGGATGAATAATTTTCACGCAGCAGGTTGCAAATAGTTTCTGTGGTAGCCAACCAAAGTAATAAAACTGAATCTGTCTTGCTATTAACTGGAGGGAATAGCGACGGAATAAGATCTTTCCCAAGGGAATTTTCGCATATGTAAATGCAACTAATTCAACTTGAATTCGGAATCGGCTCTCCGATTTCAAGTTCCGAGCCGATATCTACTGCACCACAACGCACATCAGATATATGTGTGTTTAAAACTTTTCTTTTTTTTTTTGTTATATTTCGGAAGAAAGTTTAATTTAAGAAACTTTAGGATATTATATAGAATAATGTCACGAAAGAGTTAATTCATGTTTGTTGGCTGATTTTGTTTAACTTTACTACTTAACTTCGGTGATCGAGCGAGAACCAGTGTATTCAACGTGATAGGCCGTAAGTCCTATAAATGTGTATTGCTCATTTCGTTTATATTGAAAAGAAATCCTGGTTGTATACCACAGAATTGTAGCTTAATATGAATATGTGTTGTTAGTAATTTTGCAATAATTATGTATTTGTCATTTCTTTTATATAAAAAGGTTTAGCTGGCACTTTTTATATATATTCTTCTATGTCCCTTGTCCTTTCAGGACGTAAGCGATCATGGCCTTCCACGTCTCCCTATCCCTGGTGGTTCTTAGCACGCCTTTTCCTGCTACACCACGCAAAGCCCGTTCTGTCATCCACCTGATCAGGACCTTCAAATATGTTATTCATCGCTTTCCACTGTTTTTTCTCTCAATGTGGCCTGTTAGTATCAGGTTCTCCAAGCCCTCCTTCCTCAATGCATGTCCCAGGAACTTCAGCTGTCTTTTCCTGATGTTCAGTATAAATATCCTTTTCGTTCCCATCCTTACAAAAACCTCATTCATCTTTGATGATATTGTCCAACGTCCACTGCCATATTGAAGAACATATCACATAGCAATCCAATGCTATTTTCTTTGTTTCTAGCGAGATTTTTCTGTCTCTTAATACTCTACTCAACTTCTGGAACGCGTCTTTCGCCATGCCAATTCGCCTTCGGATCTCTGTGTCGCACTTTCCGTCTTCTGTTAGAACATTTCCTATATATTTAAATTTTTGTACCTGCTTGATTTTAGAGTCCCTCACTTGTATTTGGCTTTTTGGGTCGCTCTTTATTCTGATGAACATGCATTCGGTTTAATCGAACGTGCTTCAATTTTATTTAAGCTTCGTCAGAGATTGAAATATATATGAAAAGACAAAAAGTTACAGAATACTGGTATATTATGATTTTGCATTAATTCTTATTGGATGTGGATATCGGGTCGGAACGAGAAATCAAAGATCCGAATTTGAATTCAACTTGAATTCGTTGCATTCACTTACGCGCAAATATCCTTGGGAAAGGTATACATCTCTCGCTTCTTCTTCAAGCTATGGGTTAAATAACAGAACAGATTGGTTTCCAGACTCCTTTGGCAAACCGGGCTACCGCGTAAAGTAAGGACAACCTACTGCGGTAAAATCTTCTGCCTTATCAGTCATGTCTCTTTCAAGACATGATTGCCTAAGCGTGTGTCACGAATGGTACAAAGCTGACAGATTAACTTATTGGTCAGATAAGTGTCACGTGTATTAAAACAATAGATAGTCATTTTAAAAATGTACGAAAAATAAATTTATCTGTCTATTTTTTCTGAGGTGGGGTAGTATTTACATTATTCGGAATATTGTCTTCATCATTGTTGCCATTTGTACGAATTTTCAGCTGTTGTACGCCCCGGCCTTCTTCAGGTATTAGGAATTTCAAAAGATGAAGAAAA
Organism: Ascarosepion bandense; assembly: GCA_037127315.1. Taxonomy (NCBI): domain Eukaryota; kingdom Metazoa; phylum Mollusca; class Cephalopoda; order Sepiida; family Sepiidae; genus Ascarosepion; species Ascarosepion bandense. The sequence continues at coordinate 2,302,333 of JBBBDQ010029610.1, forward strand.
TAATCCGAATAATGCAAAAACGGTAAATTTATCTACTAGTTTAATACAGGCGAATACGTATCTGACCAAGGGAAGTAACCCAAAATCATAACAAGTATTTTTGGTTTCTTTCTATTTTATATTCCTCTCTAGAAATCTGACGATCTTTTGTAAAAGTGAAACATATTAAATTGAGGTATGTTTCCAATTCATTCTTTATTTTCTTATCCATATATTCAACTCATATATATAATTTATCGTCATTTATATATATATATATATATATATATATATATAAATGAAATGATTTGTTTGAATATTATTTTTGATCGATACTCGTATTTAAATAGACAGTTCTAGCAGTATAGACCGGCGTTGCTCGGGTGTAATGAAAGCGTTAAAACTAATCCATGGTCCTGGAGCTCAGACTCTTTGGACGTTGGCACGAAAGACTAAAAAGCAATAGTTGTTTCCAGTTAAAGCGAAACCGTAGACTGAAAGAAAAATGAATGGATGTAAGTCAAATTTTGATTTCCTGGTATCGATATCAAATAAGTTTTTTTCGTCGTAAGCTGAATTTTGAAGGCTAAATAAATCCTCTGAGTAAATGGTATCATGGCTGAAACTAAAGAATTACAATTATACCTACTTAGAGGCAAACCCGAAGCAAAAACGAAAATAAAAATAATACAGATATACAGGCAGATAAACAGACACACACACTTCTCTTTACTTTGCCCCTTCTCCTTTTTTTCTCTTTTTGTCTCTGTCTTTATACTAATTTGTCCTTTCTTCATTACTTCTTTCTCTCTCCTCTTTCTTTTATTTGCTTTTCTTTTATTCTCCCTTTCCATCTCTCTTCCTCTCTGTCTTCATCTTTTCATATTTTGATATTTTCCACCTTGCTTCTTATCCTCACTTCTTTTCTTTTTATCCTCTATCTTAATTGCCCCTTTTCTCTTCATTCTTTCTCTCCATCTTTTTTTCTCTCTATTTTTTTCTTTTCTCTCTATCTTTTTTTTTCTCTCTATCTTTTTTTCTCTATTTTTTTTTCTTTTCTCTCTATTTTTTTCTTTTCTCTCTATCTTTCTTTCTCTCTATCTTTTCCTAGTTTCTGAATTTCCTCGAGCCACAAGATTAGCAACTAGGTCCCACCTTTTTACTGTGAAATCAATAAATTGTAAACTCTAATTCTACTCTATCAACTTCCCGCCTGTGGAATTCCCTTCCGCATACATGCTTTCTCGACAGGTATAATCTCCAAGAATTTAAATGTAAAGTCAATAGTCATCTCCTGTCTCACTAACTTATATCCTCTCTCTCATGCTTTTTTTCTCCATCCACCCCACTCTCATTAGTATTCTGTTCTTTCTCCTACTCTCTTCCTGACACCCCCTGCAACCTCTCACTCCTTCTCATAACATTCCTCCTATTTAACCCCCTGCACAACAGTGGCAGTAAAATGCCTTGCTTGGGGCGACACGATTATAAAAAAAAACATCTCTCTTCATTACATCTTTTCCTCTCTCTCTTCTTCCGATTCTCTCTCTCTCTCTCTCTCTCTCTCTCTCTCTCTCTCTCTCTCTCTCTCTCTGTTTTACTCGTTTCCGCTCTCCTATTTCCATATTTCTCCACCTCTTCTATTTCTCTTCTTTTCTTCTATCTTCTCAGTCTGGTTTTTCCCACCTTTCTCTCCCGCTCTAAATCCTCCTCTCTCTCCTTCTTATTCTTATTATTTTTTCTTCTTTTTTCTTTTTTCTTCTTTCTTCCTCTTTTACTCTGTCTCTTTTTCTCTCGTCGTTTCTTTCATCTACCCATCCGACAATGACTTTCTTTCGTTCTTTCATTTTGTCTTTCTTTCTTTTCTTTACCTCGTTTATTTTTTTATTTACGCCTATCTTCCTTGCTGTCTTCCCCCCTCTCTCTCTCTCTCTCTCTCTATTCTTCTTTTACTTTTTCCTCTTTTTTTTCTTAGATTCTTTTTTCTTTCTTTTATTTTCTCTTTTCCAATCACGTTTGACTTCTTTTCTTCTCCTTCTTTTTAATTCTTCTTTCGTTACTTTGACTATCAAAACTTTAATTTCTTTCTCTTCTCATTCTTCTTCGTTTTTTCCTTCTTTGTTTTTTCTCCATTAATCCCTATTTATAGATTTTCATAGTTTCTATTTTACTCTCACTCTATTTCTCTCTGTTACCTTATATATTTCTATTAAACAACATTCTTTTAACTTTTTCTTCATTTCTCTCTATATGTAAATCTCTTTCTATCAGTCTTTTATACATTTCACTCCTTATTAGACCATTTTATTGAAGTTTCAATCTATCTATCTATCTATCTATCTATCTATCTATCTATCTATCTATCTATGTCTGTTCATATCTATCTATCTATCTATCTATCTATCTATCTATCTATCTATCTACGTCTGTTCAAATCTATCTATCTATCTATCTATCTATCTATCTATCTATCTATCTCCATTCCTATCTATACCGCCTGATGGGACATTGAAGTTTCAATGTTGAAACAAATGTACGATTTGTAGTGGATATATATATATATATCTTTCTATCAGGCTTTTATATTTCTTTCTTAAATCATTTTTTATTAGCCATTTTCCGATTTTTCTCTTAATGTGCATCTCTTTCTATAAGTTTTTCTCCTCTTTTTTATGTCTCTAGTTCTTTCAGGAGGTAAGCGATCATGGCTTTCCACGTCTTCCTATCAATGGTGACTCTTAGCACGGTTCCTCCTGTTACACCAAGCAACCCACGTTCATCATCCACCTGATTAGGTCCTTCAAATATGTTATCCGCTGCCTTCCCCTGTCTCTTTTCCTCTCTATCTGGCCTGTTAGTATCACGTTCTCCAAGCCTTCCTTCCTCATTGCGTGTCCCAGAAACTTTAGCTGTCTGATGCTCAGTATTAATTTCATTTTCGTTTCCATTCTTTCCAAAACCTGCTTATTTCTCACATGCATGATCCATGATATTCGCAGCATCCTTCTATAGAACCACATTTGAATTGCTTCAAGTTTTCCCTTCATCTTTGATAATATTGTTCCGCATTCACTGTCATATATATTTCTCTTTCAATGTACATCTATTTCTATTAGGCATTATACGTTTTCCTCTCTTTTTACACTTCTTTCTATTAATCATTTTCCATTTCTTTCCAAATTTACACCTCTTTCTATTAATCATTTTTCATTTCTTTCGAAATTTAAACCTCTTTCTATTAATCATTATTCATTTCTTTTCAAATTTACATCTCCTTCTATCAAACATTTCCCATTTTTTTCGAAATTTACATCTCTTTCTATTAATCATTTTTCCATTTCTTTCCAAATTTACACCACTTTCTATTAATCATTTCCCTTTTCTTTCGAAATTTCACCCCTTGTATTAATCGTTTTACCTTTCTTTCGAAATTTATACCTATTTCTATTAATCATATTACATTTCTTTCCAAATTTACACTTCCTTCTATTAATCATTTTACCTTTCCTTCCAAATTTACACCTCTTTCTATTAATCGTTTTACGTTTCTTTGTTTAATTTATACTTCTTTCTCATTATTTTTTACATTTCTTTCGATAATTTACACCTTCTTCTATTAATCATTTTACATTTCTTTCCAGATTTACACCGCTTTCTATTAATCAATTACATTTCTTTCTAAATTTACACCTCTTTCTATTAATCGTTTTACGTTTCTTTTTTTAATTTATACTTCTTTCTCATTATTTTTACATTTGTTTCTCTTTTAAAATATTTTATATTAGTCGTTCATGACATTTCTCTACACATGTTACTTCAGCTTTTCGTTCTCTCTCTCTCTCTCTCTCTCTCTCTCTCTCTCTCTCTTTCTTCTCTGTCACTATTTTTATATATCTTTCTAAAACTGTACCTCTTTCAATATCTATTTCTCTTAGGCTTTCTCCCATCCTCTCCCTCCACTCTCTTGTTCTTTATATCTCACTTTTTCTTCTTCACTCTTTCTCTTTCTCTCTCTTTCTTTTGTCTTTATTCTTATCTATCTTTCTAATCTTGTACCTCTTTCAGTATCTCACGTATTTCTCTAAGGCTTTCCCCATCCACTCCCTCCACTCTCTTGTTCTCTCACTCTCTCACTTTCTCCCTTACTTTCACTTTCTCCCTCACTCTTTATCTTTCTTTTTTTCTCTTTCTTTTTCTTTCGTTTCCTCTCTCTCTCTTTTTCTCTCTCTCTCTCTGTCTATCTATCTGTCTCTCCCTCTCTCTCTTTCTTCTGTCTCTATTTTTATCTATCTTTCTAACCCTGTACCTCTTTCAATATCTCACGTATTTCTCTAAGGCTTTCCACATCCTCTCCCTCTACTCTCTTGTTCTTTCTCTCTCTCACTTTCTCCCTCACTCTCTCTTTTTATCTCTCTCTCTCTCTCCTCTTTCTTCTGTCTCCATTTTTATCTATCTTTCTAAAACTGTACCTCTTTGAATATCTCATTTATTTTTTAAGGCTTTCTCCTATCCTCTCCCTCCACTCTGTTGTTCTCTATCTCTCTCACTTTCTTCCTCACTCTTTCTCTTTCTCTCTCTCTCTTTCTTTCTCTCTTTATTCTGTCTCTATTCTTATTTATCTTTCTAATCCCGTACCTCTTTCAGTATCTCACGTATTTCGCTTAGGCTTTCTCCCATCCTCTCTCTCCACTCTCTTGTTCTTTCTCTCTCTCACTTTCTCCCTCTCTCTTTCTCTTTCTCTCTCTCTCTTTCTCTCTCTGTCTCTCTCTGTCTCTCTCTCTCTATCTATCTATCTCTCTTTCTTCTGTCTCCATTTTTATCTATCTTTCTAAACCTGTACTTCTTTCGATATCTCATCTATTTCTCTAAGGCTCTCCACCATCCTCTCCCTCCACTCTCTTGTTCTCTATCTCTCTCACTTTCTTCCTCACTCTTTCTCTTTCTCTCTCTCTCTCTCTCTTTCTCTCTTTATTCTGTCTCTATTCTTATTTATCTTTCTAATCCCGTACCTCTTTCAGTATCTCACGTATTTCTCTTAGGCTTTCTCCCATCCTCTCTCTCCACTCTCTTGTTCTTTCTCTCTCGGACTTTCTCCCTCACTCTTTCTCTTTCTTTCTTTCTCTCTCTCTCGCTCTCTCTCTCTCTCTCTCTCTCTCTCTCTCTCTCTCTCTCTCCCCCTCCATCTATCTCTCTTTTTTCTGTCTCCATTTTTATCTATCTTTCTAAACCTGTACCTCTTTCAAAATCTCATCTATTTCTCTAAGGCTCTCCACCATCCTTTCCCTCCACTCTCTTGATCTTTATCTCTCCCTTTTTCTTCTTCACTCTTTCTCTCTCTCTCTCTCTCTCTCTCTCTCTCTCTCTTTCTTTTGTCTCTATTCTTATCTATCTTTCTAATCTTGTACCTCTTTCAATATCTCATCTATTTCTCTAAGGCTCTCCACCATCCTCTCCCTCCACTCTCTCTCTCAATTAATTTTCAGAAGTTTTTTGAGGACACTTTAAAGGCAGCGATGATGCGAGAAGATGCGTTATATTTATTGATTTGTTTGGGTCTGTTTCAGCAAATATGATATTTTAATTTGTTACTTTTTAAATATTCTATGTATATTTGTTTTTCCTTTTTGGGAACCTTTATGTGCAAGCATTTCGATTTAAAAATCTCATTAGTTATGTTGGCATGGGGTCCAATCCGTAATTTCAATTCGAGTCACTTTCATCAAAACACTTTAATAAAAAAAGCCCGTTGATTGAAAAAGTAAAGAAAGTAAGAAGGAAAGGAATATCGAGAAGAGAAAGCAACCCCCTGGTGACAAGCACTCGAACTAAACTGGCGATGCCAGGTGAGATACCTATATTCATTTCACGTTATAAAGGCGCTATTTGTCAATAGCGCTTCTAGTCGGAAGGGCACGCAAAAGACATCAGCAACCAGATTTCGATTATGTATAAATATCTGCTTATTCATCTTAACAAAAAGTATATTTAGCTGTGGAAAGTAATAAGATTCACCTCATAAATTAATTTACATATCCCTCAATCGATCTATCTGAACAAATTATATATATATATATATATATATATATATTCTACGTCGGTGGTATGATTGGGAGTTTCATGCGTTACACTGTCATCAGGTGCATATTACGAACTGACCATTTAAGAGATTCGAATTTAAGTTCACTCGGAAATTAATAGTGAGCATCAAGAAAAGACAGCTGAAGTTCCTGGGACATGCAATGAGGAAGGACGGCTTGAAAAATCTGTTACTAACAGGACAGATAGAGGGAAAAAGAGACAGGGGAAAGCAGCGGATAACATATTTGAAGGGCCTGAGTAGGTGGATGATAGAACGGGGGTTGCGTGGTGTAACAGAAGAAACCGTGCTAAGAGTCACTAGTGATAGGAAGACATGGAAAGACATGATCGCCTACGTCCTAAAAGGGCAAGAGACATAGAAGAAGAAGAAGAAGAAGAAGAAGAAGAAGAAGAAGAAGAAGAAGAAGAAGAAGAAGAAGAAGGAGATAATTTTCATAGGAGTTATATTGTTACAGTAGTATTTGTTTAATTTATCAAGAGTGAAATTTAAATAGACAAAAATTACATAGAGATAAAAAAAAATACAAAATTAATTGTTTAAATTTAAAAAATAATTATTATTAAAATGAAAGCAGATGAATTCAAAGGGTCTTAATTCGTAAGTATTTATAGTAATATTTTCGGGAAAAAGAAAGAAAGATAGTGAGAATGAAAGAGACAAATATTTAAAAGAATCTGTATTAATCAGGATCTAAGAATTTAAGTAAGTATTTTTCTATAGCAAATTGTGGTCTTTAATTCTATTTTTTATACTTGTGTGTATTCCAATACTTACTAATTCACATAACTATATATATATATATATATATATATATATATATATTGAGCATTAAAAATCTAACAAAGTTATATACATATGTATACATTTTGTGTATTTATGCAGCCAATTTTCTTTTAAACATGTCAGATTAAATAAATAGCAAACAATTTGTTTGCTTATTTTTAATAAAATCAGTTCATACTCACGGATAATCTTTCGCGTATTACAATCAAAAGATCTATATATATTTCAAAGATGTCAAAAATGAGCTGTAACATTGACAGATGTTATTACCCTTCATTTCTCAAGGTACCTAATTACTTTCAGTCTCCTTCCGAGATCATTTTCAGAAGTGTGAGTTATGGTAACAAAAAATAATAGCAAAAAGATTATCTCGGAAAGAGATTAAAAGTACTTGAGTACCTTGAGAAATGAATGATAATAACATATGTCAACGTCACGGCTCATTTCTGACATCTTTCAATTATAACACTTGCAAGATTATCCATGAGTATGCACGAATTATTTAAAAAATAATCAGACATAATGCTTGCAATCTATTTAATCTGACATGTCTAAATGAAAATTTACTGCCTAAATACACAAATTTATATATATATATATATATATATATATATATATATATATATATATATGAATAAAAACGAAGAATAAAATGTCAACTTCAAAACATTCATTTAAAAAAGTGTTCAATACAAAGAACCTCGAGATGAATAGCAGGAGCACCCGACCAGATATGGCAACTATATTCAATGCACGGGCAAATGGTAGATTACAAGCCAGGACCGATTACACTGCAGATCATTTTTTGGATTTTGACAAGAACCTCGAGATGAATAGCAAGAGCACCCGACCAGATATAGCAACTATATTCAATGCACGGGCAAATGGTAGATTACAAGCCAGGACCGATTAAACTGCAGATCATTCTTTGGCTTTTGACAAGAACCTCGAGATGAATAGCAGGAGCACCCGACCAGATATGGCAACTATATTCAATGCACGGGCAAATGGTAGATTACAAGCCAGGACCGATTACACTGCAGATCATTTTTTGGATTTTGACAAGAACCTCGAGATGAATAGCAAGAGCACCCGACCAGATATGGCAACTATATTCAATGCACGGGCAAATGGTAGATTACAAGCCAGGACCGATTAAACTGCAGATCATTCTTTGGCTTTTGACAAGAACCTCGAGATGAATAGCAGGAGCACCCGACCAGATATGGCAACTATATTCAATGCACGGGCAAATGGTAGATTACAAGCCAGGACCGATTACACTGCAGATCATTTTTTGGATTTTGACAAGAACCTCGAGATGAATAGCAGGAGCACCTGACCAGATATGGCAACTATATTCAATGCACGGGCAAATGGTAGATTGCAAGCCAGGACCGATTACACTGCAGATCATTTTTTGGATTTTGACAAGAACCTCGAGATGAATAGCAGGAGCACCTGACCAGATATGGCAACTATATTCAATGCACGGGCAAATGGTAGATTGCAAGCCAGGACCGATTACACTGCAGATCATTTTTTGGATTTTGACAAGAACCTCGAGATGAATAGTAGGAGCATCTGACCAGATATGGCAACTATATTCAATGCACGGGCAAATGATAGATTACAAGCCAGGACCGATTACACTGCAGATCATTCTTTGGCTTTTGACAAGAACCTCGAGATGAATAGCAAGAGCACCCGACCAGATATGTCAACTATATTCAATGCACGGGCAAATGGTAGATTACAAGCCAGGACCGATTAAACTGCAGATCATTCTTTGGCTTTTGACAAGAACCTCGAGATGAATAGCAGGAGCACCTGACCAGATATGGCAACTATATTCAATGCACGGGCAAATGGTAGATTGCAAGCCAGGACCGATTACACTGCAGATCATTTTTTGGATTTTGACAAGAACCTCGAGATGAATAGCAGGAGCACCTGACCAGATATGGCAACTATATTCAATGCACGGGCAAATGGTAGATTGCAAGCCAGGACCGATTACACTGCAGATCATTTTTTGGATTTTGACAAGAACCTCGAGATGAATAGTAGGAGCATCTGACCAGATATGGCAACTATATTCAATGCACGGGCAAATGATAGATTACAAGCCAGGACCGATTACACTGCAGATCATTCTTTGGCTTTTGACAAGAACCTCGAGATGAATAACAAGAGCACCCGACCAGATATGTCAACTATATTCAATGCACGGGCAAATGGTAGATTACAAGCCAGGACCGATTACACTGCAGATCATTCTTTGGCTTTTGACAAGAACCTCGAGATGAATAGCAAGAGCACCCGACCAGATATGTCAACTATATTCAATGCACGGGCAAATGGTAGATTACAAGCCAGGACCGATTAAACTGCAGATCATTCTTTGGCTTTTGACAAGAACCTCGAGATGAATAGCAGGAGCACCTGACCAGATATGGCAACTATATTCAATGCACGGGCAAATGGTAGATTGCAAGCCAGGACCGATTACACTGCAGATCATTTTTTGGATTTTGACAAGAACCTCGAGATGAATAGCAGGAGCACCTGACCAGATATGGCAACTATATTCAATGCACGGGCAAATGGTAGATTGCAAGCCAGGACCGATTACACTGCAGATCATTTTTTGGATTTTGACAAGAACCTCGAGATGAATAGTAGGAGCATCTGACCAGATATGGCAACTATATTCAATGCACGGGCAAATGATAGATTACAAGCCAGGACCGATTACACTGCAGATCATTCTTTGGCTTTTGACAAGAACCTCGAGATGAATAGCAAGAGCACCCGACCAGATATGTCAACTATATTCAATGCACGGGCAAATGGTAGATTACAAGCCAGGACCGATTAAACTGCAGATCATTCTTTGGCTTTTGACAAGAACCTCGAGATGAATAGCAGGAGCACCTGACCAGATATGGCAACTATATTCAATGCACGGGCAAATGGTAGATTGCAAGCCAGGACCGATTACACTGCAGATCATTTTTTGGATTTTGACAAGAACCTCGAGATGAATAGCAGGAGCACCTGACCAGATATGGCAACTATATTCAATGCACGGGCAAATGGTAGATTGCAAGCCAGGACCGATTACACTGCAGATCATTTTTTGGATTTTGACAAGAACCTCGAGATGAATAGTAGGAGCATCTGACCAGATATGGCAACTATATTCAATGCACGGGCAAATGATAGATTACAAGCCAGGACCGATTACACTGCAGATCATTCTTTGGCTTTTGACAAGAACCTCGAGATGAATAACAAGAGCACCCGACCAGATATGTCAACTATATTCAATGCACGGGCAAATGGTAGATTACAAGCCAGGACCGATTAAACTGCAGATCATTCTTTGGCTTTTGACAAGAACCTCGAGATGAATAGTTATTAACAATTATTACGTTAGAACATTTGAAAGACTAAAAATTACTACAAAATTATAAATTTTTTTCGACATTGAAAGAACAATGTCTTATCAGGTAGTTAACATCATTGTTAACTACTTGAAGAGACATTGTTCTTTCAATGTCGAAACAAAATGTACAATTGTACAGTAGTTTGTAGTCTTTAATATGTTCTAACGTAATTATACACCCTGATTGAGCACTCTGGAAGAATGGTAGACTTTGAAAAACAGTAGCTACTCTGGCATGTACGCATCGCTCATTCAGTAATGGATTAGAGCATTCTGGCTATTGGACTGGTATAATGACAATATACACGCTAAAAAGTCTGCCTTCTTCTACCGAACGCCCATAACCCAGAGGTAGAATCGCCAACTGACGCCAATTCGGTCGGGTTTCAATCCTGGGTTAAAAGCAATCATCCACTTGCTTCTGGCCGGGATCGAAACTCGATAGGCGCATGGAATCAGAGAAGTGAAATTTTAACGTGTTCTATATAAGCAATGTATACACATGCCGATCACCGAAAGAACTCAATTCATTTCAGAGGAGTAATGCTTTTATCGCATAAGTGGAAACTGTTTTTAAAATGTTCTTCTCTAGAGAGTTCAATGTTAATGAGAGCATAATATACTGAAAGTAAATTAAATCAAATATGCATCAGAATCCAAAAGAATGATAGGATAAAGAACAAACAAGAAACGTTTATCACGCTAACATGTTTCAGTTTTATTAAAGTTTTATTAGAGAATCAGGGTTGGAGAGAAAAAAAAAAGAAAGCATTTTTATTACTTGATTTTCATTAGAGAATCATGTTATGCGTTCATTTGCCTCGTTAAGCAACATTAGTATAACTTGAGGCCTTCTGAACTGAAGGAGAGGCATCACGTTTTGTCGAAGCTTGTGGGAGCCTCGGTGATGCTAAGTAAATTGATCTTGTGCCAAACACGTCCGAAATTCCCACGATTTATATAACAGAAGGTTGAAAGTTGGATGTTGAATTGTGGAAGGATAAAATATTTCGTTTGTACATTAAAGCAAAGATTTATCAACAGAATGTCAAAATTGTAAGAAGAAAAATATAAACGAAATTTCGTTAACTGAACACGATAATATATTTGTGAGAAGAAAAAATGTTCATTGAGAAAATGCATGTAGTTTTGTAGTTAAAATTGTTCGAAGGGAAATGTAGGTATTATGAAGTTTAGAGTTTATGGTTGCGTAGTAGCAGAATGTAAAGTCTTACGTTCCTTCCTCCTTTTGTTAGGTTGGCGAGAGGGTGAGAAAGAAGAAATAAAGAAATAGTACGTAGCGTGTCCTGTTGTTGTTGTTGTTGTTCTTCTTCTTCTTCTTCTTGCTCTCTTTGGCGGCGTGAAGTAAAACGAAGAAAGAAATTTGGACAAAGAGGTAGAATGGCTATGTGTTGCGCCCTTACGTCCGGGTGGCGTGGAGTGAAAAATAAGAAAAGAAAATTGGCAGCAATGGTAAATTAGCTTGAAGCTTCTCCCTTACATTGTGCCGAGATGCTATCAGATACCGCTCCCATTCTGACTCTTCACCGCTCAAAGACGTGGTTAAGTAGTGGATTTCAGTCATGTGACCAGCTCCCAGAGACACCTTCTTTTTCACGTTTTTGCACAACTAAAGAGGTGTGGAAAAACGTTTGTCTGATGTTTTAATATGAATTTTCTATTTCTTATTTTATATTTCTTATCCAATTAGGATCTAGAGTTTTGCTATTCACACTGGAATTGGTCTGAAATTTTCCAAAATATTTTTAGTCGTCCGAATCCGATTTTGCGGGTGTGCAATTTTAATTTGTGTGTTTTAGTTAATTGATGGTTGTTATAGGATTTGTATCCTATAAACTCCAAGAAAATAATAGATTCCAAGACAAACTGAAACAAACGGAAATATTACTTTATGTATGTAAGAGTATCAGAATTTTAGTTCGTCTATGTGTGAGTCAGATTATCTATATAAATAAAAGGCAATCTGTGAGTCTCTGTGTGACTGTTCTGTATGCACGCTTACATTTTTTAAGCAAACTTTCTTGGGTCACATATCTACAGGAAAGCCAGGTCGACACATACTTTTTAGTTTAGGTTCAGCAATTTTCCCTTTCGTACTTTTTGGCCAATGGTACAGATTGTTTACATTTGCTCCGTAAAACATCTAAGATCTAAGATGGTTGCTAGATTACGTCACAGAAATCAAACCACACGTGTCAAACGCGACTAAAATATTTTCTATTAAAAAAATGAGCCTTTATATTTAATTTTTATTCCGACGTTTTTCTTCCGTAAAACATCTAAGATCTAAGATGGTTGCTGAATTACGTCACAGAAATCAAATCACACGTTGTCAAACGCGACTAAAATATATTTTTATTAAAAAAAAATGAGCCTTTATATTTAATTTTTATTCCGAAGTTTTAAAAATTCATTTGGTCAACAAAAAAAAATGTGAATATTTTTCCTCGTAATTTTGAAACAAAAGAAATATTAAAAAATGTAGGCATTCATAGGGAATAGTCACCCACAGACTCACAGATTGCCTTTTATATATATAGATTATATTTTAAGTGTCTGCAGCGAATTTAAATGTATTGTTTTCATCTGCTGAAAAAATTAAAATGTTCTGAGTTGCACGGGCAACGCCGGGTTATGATGCTAGTTATGTCTCTTCGTAAGAATGTGTATCTCTACTAGACATAATTTAGACACAGATTTTCTCCGGCTTACGAACATATCTGTTCATTTTCGTATCCTAACCTAAAGAAAGCAATTTGTAAGATAAGGGATGATTTTCTTTTATTTAAAAATCTGACAGTTTTTTTTTATTACGTAAACACTTTTATTGTGTACTCGCGGAACCCGTGGAATTTCCACGGAAGGATAATTATGATTTCCTGGAAAAATTTTACTTTGTCATACTACAAATGATAGTAACGTCTTCAAACATAAAGGTATTGGATAATAAAATAACGATAACACAGAGTGTAATTTTATTAAAATATCTATAAAAAGTAATGTCCATAGAAGCTACTTTACTGTAATCTTATATATAGCGGCCTAACCAAAATGCTGTACGCTATTTTGTGAAAGATTCTGAAATAAAAATGTTTTATTTATTACTAAAAAAACATTGCTCCTGTGTCTATTGTAAACAGAAAAGACTAACTGAGTAATGACCAAGTGTGTAGAGGCCAGAAATTTCGTTATTAGGTCGCGGGATACGATAACAAACCTACCTATCTTTACTATATTTTACAGTACATACGCATATACACACACAATTACTGCTACAGCTACCAGCTTAAGCTGCTACTGCTACGGTAATACTATAGGCTCTCTTCTCCTACTCTCTCACACTTTACTACCCTTCCGTTTGGCAAAGGTGAGAGAAAGGCTGAGGAGAGTAGCGTTTATAGATTATAAAAAGATAGAGGGGAAGGAAAGCTCTTGTAGAGAGTGAGTGTGTTATCTCTCTTCAGTTGCGTAACGGATGGACGAACTAAGTAAGTAACTAACTAACTAAGGAAGGAAAGAACAAGCAGAATTATTATATGATACTCGAATATTTAGTAGACCCACCGTATATTAAAAAGTATTTTATTTTCAAGAGATCAAAGCCCGTTATTTCTAGTAACGGTTTTTCCTAGAGGAACATAGACTAGAATTCAATCGAAGAGTGCATATTTTTCTCTAAATAACATTTCTCGTAGATTCAGATTGGTTGACGAAAATAAATAAACCTACTGTTTAATATATATACAGAGCGTTTACGTGTATCCATTAAAAATAGCGTTTAAATAATGAATATATATGTGTGTGTTGGTGTGTGTGTGGACGCGTGAGCGTGCAGATACAAAGGAAGCGCCATTGAAATTTTAACCTTAATTGTTTTTTCGGTGTTTAGTTATATAGTCTGACCGATTTCATTAGTTTTTTTTTTATAGTTTTCATCACTTTATTATTAAATATCCCACATTGTAACAATAGATCTGCCAAAAAAGGTGAAAGTTTTAAGAACCTGGATATAAAATTACTGTGGATGCTTCAGCAATTAAAGCACTTTCTATACATTTTTGTCTTTCTTAATAATATAATTTGGGTCTAGCTGATTACATTTAGTTTCTTGTTGTTTAGGTCTTTACCAATTTTGTTATTAAATATCTCACATTGTGACAATAGATCTGCCAAAAAATGTGATAGTTTTAAGAACCTGGATGTAAGATTACTGTGGATGCTTCAGCAATTAAAGCACTTTCTATACATTTTTGTCTTTCTTAATAATATAATTTGGGTCTAGCTGATTACATTTAGTTTCTTGTTGTTTAGGTCTTTACCACTTTTGTTATTAAATATCCCACATTGTGACAATAGATCTGCCAAAAAATGTGAAAGTTTTAAGAACCTGGATGTAAGATTACTGTGGATGCTTCAGCAATTAAAGCACTTTCTATACATTTTGCAATTAAATATCCCACATTGTGATAATAAAAGATCTGACAAGAAAGATGAATGGTTGAAAGAACCTGAACCTAAATTTACTGTAGTTGCTTCAGCAATTAAAGCACTTTCTATACATTTTCGTCTTTCTTGATAATATACTTTGGGTTTAGCTGATTATGTTATTTTCTTTTTGTTCATGTTTTTACGACATTGTTGTTAAATATTTCACATTCCAGTTGAATCAAACAGATGCGCATAGGAAAATTATTATAAAATATCTTCTCCCTCCAGCTATGGATTAAATAGTAGGCTTGCTATTCCAGTACGATTGGAGGAGACTGTATTTAGTATATTGGGTTCAAGGTAATTTTTAACTTTATTTCCTTGTTTTTCTATTGAATGCCTCGAACAACTGCACTTATATTTTTCATTTTATATTACATAACAGCAATATTTTTTTTGAAAAAGGTTTGTGTAATCCGAGAGTAATTATATACATGTACTAATGTTTGCCAATAGATATCCATGATAAGTCGGTAATTTTTTAGCAGTATTGAAAATTAAATATAAAATAATCAACATAGAACCTTCGTTGGCACCCGGGTTGAAATATTTAAAATATTATTTTTTATGTAATTCAGTTAAGTTCCATACGTGATGCACGCTTTGGGCGATCGTGCTTCAAAAGAGACATGACTGACTGGGCAGAAGATTATCCCGCAGTAGGTTGGTATTGCTTCCTGCGGTAGACTGGTTGCCAGCCAAGGCTATAGAACCCAATCTGTCCTATTATTTAACTCATAACGGGAGGGAAGAGACGGATTAATACCTTTCCCAAAGGTATTTGTTCATAAGTGAATTCAACTAAAATTCGAACTCTGCTCCCTGATTTGTTGTTCTGAGTCGATAACCACAACGCACGTCTGAGGACGTACTTACACTTGAAATTAGCTGAGATCTCTGATATGTCTATTCTGTTTTTTCCTATGATCAGAACAGAGCAGTCCATTATTTATATGGCATTGACAAGGCGTTTCTTTATTTTACTGGAATTAAACAGCGTCTCTAGTATACCTTTTTCGTCTTTCCACACGATCAAAACAGAAAAGTCGATTATGTATGAAGTATTGACAGGGCGTTTACTTTTTTTCCTTTCTTTCTCTCACTGAAATCAAATGACGTCTCTGATTTGCCTCTTCCGTCATTTCACGAGATCAAAACGGAATAATCCATCATTTATTAAGGGAGTCGAGAAGAATGAAAATAATATATTACAATGTACAGAATTAGAAACGATGACATTGTAAATTCTTAAGTTATCTTATTGCTCTTTGGAATTGGTAAATTACTTATATATTCCCGATTTATAATAATTAAAATCATTGCTAATAAGAAACATACAATTCTTATCACGAACACTTTTTATTCATTTTCACTAGATATAGATTTCTAAGTATAACCTTTTTATAAATTATTTTATACAACTTGAAATAATTTGATGTTCCTACCGGATAATTGATGACTTCTTTATTTCGAACAGGAACATAGATTTTCTTTTTAATTATGAGGCTATTGAATTTGTGTTTCTTTTTTTAACAATCTTTGCCTGTTTCTTAAACTTCGTCTCCTTCTTTAACTTAGTCTTTCTATCATTTTTCTTCTTCTACAAAACTTTAAAAAGTGAAAAACGGACAAAACATTCAAAATAAATAATGTTTTCCTTGGATGGATGCAATCGCGTGTCAACATGAGAGATAATAGCTCGTGTTGAGTGCCTGCTTATATATATATATATATATATATATATATATATATATATATATATATATTCTCTGTGTGCATGTGTGTATGATTGTAAATATATAAAAGTATAGGCATGTTTATTTTATTTAAGGCAATATATATATATATCACCAAGATAACAGAATATACAGATGCGTGAAGGAATAGAATATATATGTTGATGAATATTACATATTTGTAAATGTACAAAATAGACACACATATACATATATGTTCTCTATCTATATGTATGTATAATTGTAAATATAGAAAGATATACAGACGTATCTATAAAGGTATGGCCATGTTCAAATAAGGCTATACATACATACATACATACATACATACATGGAAATAGATAGATAGATAGATAGATAGATAGATAGATAGATCAAGAACATAACAGAATATTCAAATGCGTGAAGGTTTAGAATATATACGTTTATGAATATAAAATATTTGTAAATATAGAAAATACATATATACATATATATATGCACACAAACTGATACAGATATATATATATATATATATATATTTATATTTATATATCAGCAAGATTATATAATATACAAATGCGCGAAGGTTTAGAATGTATACGTTTATAAATATAACATATCTGTAAAAGTAAAAAATAGACATATATATATATATTCTCTGTAAGAATGTAGCTATACATATATATATATATATATATATATCTCAATATCTCTCTCTCTCTCTCTTTATATATATATATATATATATATACACACACAAACAGATACAGCTATATATATATATGCGTGTGTGCATGTATGTGCGCATGTGTGTATATGTGTATGTGTCGATTTCTAGCATGCCACAATAATATCAACATATATATATGTGTGTGTTGTGTGTGTGTGTGTGTGTGTGTGTGTGTGTGTGTGTGTGTGTGTGTGTGTGTGGGTATGTGCGTTGTCGTAACATATATATTACTTGTATATAAAATATAAATTTTTGTTATCTGCGTGCAACAATGAATTCATGCCTATCAATATTATTAACTTCATCACCATCTATCTTTATTTATACATTTGTTTATCTAAATTTATTTATAAATAGAACTTTGTCTGTGTGTGTGTGTGTGTCTGTGTGTGTCCATTACCTATAGACTCCGAAACGGCCGAACCGATTTTCTTGAAAATTTACACAGTTTTACTATAAGCGTCTGCGAGTGTTATCAGCTAGGTTTTTGTGTCGAAGGACCCCTGATAAATATCGAAAATCGGTAATCGAAAAAATCGGGTGATAGAAGGAGTGATCCGATCTTAATCAAATTTGATACTCTCATAGGCAAGACATAAGAAACGGTATTCAGAAGTTTCAAGGTTGCAGTTCTTACAATAGTTCAGAAAATCGATAATATATATATATACAAAAGGCAAGATGCTTGTGTGTGTGTGTCTGTTTATCTGCCTGTATGTCTGTATTTTTTCAGACCTTTTATTTTAGTTTTTGCTTCGGGTTTGGCTCTAAGTAGGTGTGATTGTAGTTCTTAGTCTCAGCCATAATACCATTTACTCAAAAGACTTATTTAGCCTTCAAAATTCAGTTTACGACGAAAAAACTTATTTGATATCGATACCAGGAAATCAAAATTTGACTTACATCCATTCATTTTTCTTTCAGTCTACGGTTTCGCTTTAACTGGAACCAACTATTGTTTTTTAGTCCTTTGTGCCAACGTCCAAAGAGTCTGAGCTCCAGGACCATGTATTAGTTTTAAAGCTTTCATTACACCCGAGCAACAACGGGCTATACTGCTAGTATAAATATACGTAGAAACATTTTCCATATAATTAGACGTAAAAATACTGGTCGCTAATATTTTTAGAAACATAATGTGTTCTCTTAGTGCTACTAATATATTAACCAAGAAAGACTATAGTACGGCCGTATCAAGTTGAAATATTATTTCTCGTACAATCACCGAAGATATAAAAATTAGGATTAAGTTTACAACTAGTTGGATTACTAGATTAAAATACCATGTGTTACAAACTCTGAAAAAATTGTTGTGCAATTGTGAATCACTCAAAATTGGAAATCTGATAGCTGTGATTGAATTACCCCAGGGTTTACTATACACCCTAACGCTTGAATGCCCTAAGGAAAGGTATGGCCCACGTCTCTTTCAATTATGGGTTAATTAGTTAGACTTGCGTCAGTATAATTACTATCTCCCAAAAATTCTTAAAATCTATTAACATTTTCTCGTTTTAAATAACCTGCAAAGCGTTGATAAACTGTGAAAGCAATCGATCAGTCACTTCACTAATTACTAAGTGTATATTATTACTTATATTATTTACGCTCTAACACCCTGATTGAGCACTCTGGAAGAATGGGGGACTTTGTAAACAGTAGCTACTCCGGCATATACGCATCGCTCATTCAATAATGAATTAGAACACTCTAGCTATTGAGCGTGTATAATGATATACGCGCTAAAAAGTCTGCCTTCTTTCATCGAACGCTCGTAGCCCAGAATCGCTGACTGACGACAATTCGGTCGGGTTTCAATCCTAGGTAAAAAAGAAATCGGAGTCTAACCGTATGGATGAGCTGTGATACAGCAAAACAGATCTCTCTGCGGATGACTATATATATATATTCCTGGGTTAGGAAACGAACGGAGTCTAAGCCGTACTGATGAGCCGTGATACAGCGAAACAGATCTCTCTGCGGATGACTATATATATATATATATATATATATATATATATATATATATATTCCTGACTTAGGAAGCGAACGGAGTCTAAGCCGTACTGATGAGCAGTGATACAGCGAAACAGATCTCTCTGTTGATGACTATATATATATATATATATATATATATATATATATATATATTCCTGACTTAGGAAGCGAACGGAGTCTAAGCCGTACTGATGAGCAGTGATACAGCGAAACAGATCTCTCTGTTGATGACTATATATATATATATATTCCTGGGTTAGGAAGCAAACGGAGTCTAAGCCGTACTCATGAGCAGTGATACAGCGAAACAGATCTGTCTGCGGATGACTATAGTATTTACGTTCCCACACTCTGATTGATCACTCTGGTAGAATGGAAGACTTTGAAAACAGTAGCTACTCCGGCATATACGCATCGCTCATTCGATGATGATTTAGAGTACTCTAGTTATTGGGCGTGTAAAATGATATACGCGCTAAAAATGTCTGCCATCTTCTACCGAACGCTCGTCGCCCAGAGCTAGAATCGCCGACTGACGCCAATTCGGTCGGGTTTCAATCCTAGGTTAAAAAGCAATCGGAGTCTAACCGCACTGATGAGCTGTGATACAGCGAAACAGATTTGTCTGCGGATAACTATATATATATATATATATATATATATTGAACACTGTTTTATTAACACTTGAATATTACTTCTATACATATATACATCCTCCTCATATGCATACTTATTAATTTACGTTACTTTATATATATATATATATATATATATATATATATATATATATATATTGGCTTCCGCAGGTAGATCTGTTTTGCTGTATCATTGCTCATCAGTACGGCTAGACATCCGATTTCTTTTTACCCAGGATTGAAACCCGACCGAATTGGCGTGAGTCGGCGATTCTACCTCTGAGCTATGGTCGCTCGGTAGAAGGTGGAAGACTTTTTAGCATGTATATTATCATTATACACGCCCAATAGCTGAGAGTGTTCTAATTCATTACTGAATGAACAATGTGTAGATGCCGAGTAGCTACTGTTTTCAAAGTCAACCATACTTCCAGAGTTCACAATCTGGGCGTGAGAGCGTAAATAGTCATCCGCAGACAGATCAGTTTCGGTGTATCACAGCTCATCAGTACGGTTAGACAGCCGATTGCTTTTTACCCAGGATTGAAACCCGACCGAATTGGCGTCAGTTGGCTATATACATATAAAGCCAGATAACGAGAACCCAAGGTTTTACGATTTTGAGTTCCTTGGTATTGTTTTTTATAAACAGTTCTCAATACAATAATAATTGAGGAACATAATATAATCATATAATTATGAATTAAAAGAACATTGCGGCACGGAAATTTCTGTTTCGAGATAGAATCTCGTAATCAGGCAATGTTGGATATTTAGCGGGAAAATGACACTTAAATACGAAAACCATCGGTTTCCTATTTATGTATGTGGGGAGATATAAAATTTATGTGTGTGTTCCTTTGAGCTAATCAGAAGAAAGATTCACTTTGAAATTCGGCCAGTAGTTTCTAGGGGATATATATTTACGCGAATCTTTATTCTGATTAGTTAAAAGGAACACGCAATTTACTTTTATTTCATAATTATATGATTATATATATATTATTTTACAAACAAGGAAATTTTTTTTAACAGTCTCAAGAGCTCTTTCGTCCAACATCTCATCAGAATTATGAATCAAACGAAAAGAACTGGAACGAAAATTAAGAGCAAAGAAAGAAGAGGGAAACACTAAAATAAATACACATATAAATAGATATATTCATAACGAGAGCAGGAGAAATTGCGAGTAAATAATTATCAAAGGACAGATAAAATATCCCCCAACAAATGAAGATACTTCACAAAATACTTCTGCCGGCTTCCGTAATGATATGCAGACTGATTTCAAAATCATTAAATGATTATTGGAAACAGCGATATGCAAGATTTTGAACCACTCTTTCCTATACGACTTGGCACAGGCAATATTCTCTACTAGATGTTGAGCAATAGCCGATTCCATACTTGTAGAGAGAAGGTAACATATTTTATCTATTTTGCCAAATCGTATTTTAGAAGATGCATGTTGATTAATTTTTGTTTCCAATTGTAAGGTTGTACGCTTCACATAACCAGCAGCGTACTGGCAATTAAATTCATATAACAAATTGCTTAATTTGATGTAGGGCAATTCATCTTTCCGAAAAAGACGGAAACGCAGACCTAGCCCGAAAAATACCTTCAAATAAACCTGACTCTTAGAAGGCTCCAGGAATTTAGGAGAATGAAAACTTCCCTAGTCTTCTTATTAATAATGTGATGAGTAGAGGTTCCGGATAGCCATTACTAAGGGAAATCTCCCAAATGTTTTCGTTGCTATTCATTTCGTTTGATTTATAATTCCAACGATTTTCTCCTGATAAGATGTTGAACGAAAGGGCTCCTGAGACAGTTAATAAATTCCTTATTTTTAAAGTAGGATATATATATATATATATATATATATATATATATATTCAGATAAAATATAGAGGGGAAATAGCCATTTTCAACATGTCAGTTTAAGACATACATTGTCAACCTCATTTAAACAAAGAATGAGGAAAATTTTTAATGCTGTAGCATTGGTCTAGTAAAGGGGTTGGGGAATCTTGGCTTTTATAGGGTTAAACTAGCGTAATCTTAGTAGTAATTTCTCCTATGGTACGGGGAGGTATGTGGCTTGACCATAGGATTAGTAGCGGTAGGAAGCCGGGAAGATAACTGCTTGGCCAAATTTTAAAAAAAAACTTATTGTGACGAAATGGAAAAATAAGATAATTGCTGTAATTTTTATTTATTTCTGTGACAACACATACTGATGGTCTCTCTACGTATATATATATATATATATATATATATATATATATATATATATGTATGTATGTATTGTTTAATTACTTAGTTTTTGGTCATAATAAAATTAGAACAGTACACAGTTATATTAAAAAGTGTTCAATACAATTATATTGTAGAACGTTTTAATATTCTTCATTTGTAAACGAGTTATTGCGCGGCCTAGGTTTCTACTATGTGGTGTCTTTAAGCGATTTTCAATAACTGATCTTACCGATTTTTTTTTGATTTTTTTTTTTTGTAAGAACGCTCACATAACGGGGTGTTTTTGAACGCGTAATTTTCAAAATTAGAAGAAATTATAACGTTTTCATCCATGGTTGCATGAACCTAATAGGTATTTTATGGTATATTAGGTTCATACAACCACGGATGAAAATGTTATAATTTCTTCTAATTTTGAAAATTCCGCGTTCAAAAACTCGCCGTAACTTGAGCGTTCAAAAAAAGAATAACCGTTATGTTTATAGATGAATTTATATATACATAATGTTTCGCAATAACTGAAACAAAGCAGCCGTCTCTCAGATCGTCCCTGTTGAGTAAATTCTCTTTCGCTTTTCAGAATGCTGCTGCTACATAGTTACCAACCAAATATGGCGGAATCATAACTTGGACGGCAGAGCAGATAATCTTTAGGATGAAGAAATATTACGAAACTAAGTCTGTCAAGATTCCTCAAGCAAGAGGCAGAAGGAAGTTTCATTTCAACGATTTTTCTTTGAAGATCATCGGGGTAATGCTATGACAGTGACAAGACCTGAGCAGTTCAGTAGGAGAGCTCGAGAAGCTTGTGAATCTTGATGAGGAGGAACAGTGGTTCTAGCAGAATGATGCTCCTCCTCACATTGCTAATTTGATCATGGCATGGCTCATCAACCACAAAACTGAAGTGAATACCTCACTCGTCTGACCTGAACTCCCCAGATTTCTTTCTATGGGATTTCCTCAAGAACCACATCTACCAGGACAACTCTCAAACCATTGCTGAATTGAAGACAGATATCAATTCTTCTTCTTCTTCTTCTTCTTCTTGTTCTATGTGCCCTGACCCTTCTGGACGTAGGTGATCATGGCTTTCCACTTCTCCCTATACCTGGTGACTCTTAGCACGCCTTCTCCTGTTGCACCACCCAAATCCGGATCTACCATCCACTAGTTCAAGCCCATAAATCTAGAATATAAATGTATATGGCCACAAAATGAGGGATCAGTTTATATATCGATTATAATATAAATTTGATTCCCCACTTAATATCCGCATTATAATTTCTTATAAACAGTTGGCATATATCTTCTTCTATGTGCCCTGTCCCTTAAGAACGCAGGCGATCATGGCTTTCCACATCTCCCTATCCCTGGTGGCTCTTAGCACGCCTTCTCCTGTTACACCATGCAACCCTCGTTCCATCATCCACCTGATTAGGTCCTTCATATATGTTATCCGTTGCTTTCCCCTGTCTTATTTTCCCTCTATCTGGCCTGTCGCAGGAACTTCAACTGTCTCTTCCTGATGCTCAGTATTAATTTCCATTTTGTTTCCATCATTTCCAAGTCCTCATCATTGCTCACATGCTCGATCCATGATATTCGCAGCATCCTTCTGTAGAACCACATTTCAGTTGCTTCAAAATTTCCCTTCATCTTTGGAAGATTCAAAAGATTCCCAGGATGAATATGCTCGCCTTATGAACAACTTTGCACGCCGCATTCAACATGATTTCAACTGAACGCAGACATCTGGAACATTTATTTTAGGACCTCTATTGACATTTTTTCTTCACGTTTGAGACTAAATTCTTGCAGTAAATTGTAACTTTTTACACTTCAATAAATTATGTTACGGAAGTTAACGAAGATTAACGAAATGGTTATAAGCAAACCGACAATTTGAAATTTTTTGTTTGAATATTATTTTTGATCGATACTCTTATTTAGAGGATGTGCGTTGTGGTCCAGTGGATATCGGCTCGGAACGAGAAAACGGGGAGCCGAGTTCGAATTCCAGCTGAATCCACTCTATTCACTTACGCCCAAATACTCTTGGGAAAGGTATTAATGCGTCTCTTCCTTCCAGTTATGGGTTAAATTGCAGGATAGATTGG
This sequence comes from Ascarosepion bandense, assembly GCA_037127315.1. Lineage (NCBI taxonomy): Eukaryota > Metazoa > Mollusca > Cephalopoda > Sepiida > Sepiidae > Ascarosepion > Ascarosepion bandense. Next base: position 2,326,618 of record JBBBDQ010029610.1, read on the forward strand.
GTTCTATAGCCTTGGTCGGTAACCAGTCTACCGCAGAAAGAAAATGGCAACCTACTGCGGGATAATCTTCTGCCCAGTCAATCATGTCTCTTTCGAGACATGATCGCCCAAGCGTGTATCACGTATGGCACTTAACTGACTGACTCTTATTTAAGTATATATTCTGTTTATAATCAAACAGTATATATATATTTATTTCTACCGGCCTGATTATTTACTATAGATTTTTTGTTAAGAAAACGTGTCATTCGGCAGGATTCCACTATGTGTTTAGGGGTCGCAGGTTCGAATTAATTTTCAATTTACAGATTTTAGCGTCCATTTTACATAGCCAATCACATTTAGCTACTTATCTTTAATCATTTCACCCCAAGCAAGACTGTAATGCCTCTTAGACGCACAGGTTTACTGTGAGTGAATGTGAATGAGAATTATTTAATAAAAGAACTAGGTTCAGAAAAAATGATGTAGCTTGTTGTTGCGTTTATCTAGGTGAGAAAAAAATAGTTCCACTGGAGGGAAATGTGAAAGAAGAAATTATTAGAAAAGAACTTACGGTCACATCTTGTTATTTCAACAGCAAAATGGTAATTGTTCGGATTAGCTCTTCAAATAGCAACTAGACGTTTAACCGCAGTATTAAACTGGCGTCGAGGTATCAAATTACAGTCGAGTTGGTTCTATGTAACCGTAACTTCTATGCTAAGTTTCTCTTGTCGCTCTTCCCACTTATTGGGCACTCTTCCGGATCCATGCTTTCCAGAGAACTTTGATCTCCAAAAATCTAAACGCAATGTCAATCGGTATCTACTATCTTCTTGATTCCTCTTCTATTCCTTTTGCTTGTTACTGATATGTCCCGGAAAGGGACATATATATATATATTATTCAAACTCTCTAAGCAGTTTTCGCAAATGTAACCTGGTAAAACAATCTAGCGAGTAACCGTAATGGACGGTACTCGTCGTAGTCATATGCAGTATGCTGAGCCGTAGGCTTATGTGTAGTTAATAGACGTAGACCTGTAGACATAGACCCATAGCCGTAATCCTATAGCCGTCCCTGCCTTAAACTGTATTTACGACTAACACCAACCAATTATATTACTGTGAGGGGGAACCAAGATGTATGCATGTTCATTACATCATATATTCATTACATGAATTACTAAGTTACTTATTACTAAGTTTCCTCCTTAGTAATTTTTCTGATTTCTAGTTCTTTCACACCCAGTACCACCTTGTGTCTTAGTAGATTTACAGCCTTTCTTGAGATAAAATTAATTAAAATATAAACAACGTGGGACTTCGTCGTCAAACTAGTTGCACATTTCAATTAATATAATTGTGGTACCAAAAAAGAAAGCCTATCGGGACCAAAGCCTTGGAAATATGTATAGATAATATTCACGTCACTCCGGTTCTTGTTTCCCTGATATCTACAATCTCCAAGAGTTTAAATGCAACGTCAACTGTCATCTCATATCTCTTTGATTCCCATCCTCCTTTTCAGGCAGCTCTCTTTGCACTAATGTACCCGCCCCACTTCTACCCATACTCTGACACCTACTGTGACCTGTTCCCTTCTCTCTTCGCTCTCCTATTATGTAATCCCCCTGCACACCAGTGGCAGTACTGTTTTGCTTGGGGGGAAATGATTATAAAAAAAAACTCTAGCAGCTTTCGTAAATTCTCGTAGGGTAGGAGCACCAAGGAACTAAGCTCGTCGGTGCAAAATCCGTGAAAGCATTTCTAGAAAAGACCGAAGGAATCCACTCTCTTCCGTGCGCAAGTCGGGTTGCCAGATCAGGATTGACTACTTTGCTGATTATTCTTTGGATTTTGTTGAGAGCCACAAGTTGAATAGCAGGGGTTCCCGACCCTATATGACAACAGTATTCAATGCACAGGCGAATGGAAGATTTGTAAATGTGCACGATGGATTCAGAAGAGGAAAACTTCCTGACCTGACACAGGGACCCAACCTTCTTAGCAGTACATTTAGCTATTAATTTCAATGTAGTCGTTCCACTTAAAATCAGCTGAGAATGTAAGGTCGAGGAGGCGCAGTGCATTGCTCTCGGGGAGACTAGCGTTATCCATGCTGATGACGGGTAGGAAAGATTGTCTATGGTATTTAAACGATAACAGCTGCGACAGAGAGAGAAGTCTCACACACACACTCACACACACACACATACGCACACACGTTTAAAGGGTTCAAAATTCCTAGCACCTGAAGAAGGCCAAAATGTACAACGGCCGAAACGACTTAAACGTGGCAAATTGTTTTTCTTTTATTAAAATAATTGGAGTAAATTGGAATAGTGAAATTAAACCAGTGTATTTTGTTTACTGATAGAGAAATCTCATCTAGGGCAATAGTTGTACCCATTAAATCTGGGTCATCAGAAGATAATGGAAATGAACGAAATAATTTTTATCAACTAAAAATTGAAATAGAGCTAAGTAAGCTAGAAGGAACGTTGAAGTTCACATGATTTTGGCTGAAGCAGCCAGGACTCCGTGATAATCGCATGCATGGCCAAGGATCGGTTATAACCAGCCAGGTTTTCTATATAAACGCGTAGTCATGCTGAAGAAGTAAATCAGACCACAACCGTGTGAGCGTGCGGTTGAATAAGATCGGGTCTCTCCGATGGAGTGGGGTTGCTGACAACTCTGACTAAACAACCTCCTAACCGAAGATGTCTTTGTATGAAAAAGGAAAGTAAAATATATTTTATATTTTACTTACATTTGGGTCTGGTCCTATTGTTTTAGACGGTGACGACGAAAGGACAAGGAAGAAGAAGAACTGGATTATGAAATGAATATGTGAAACTGATTTTTATGAAGAAATTGAATTGAGTTGATCCCGACAAAGTGATTTATGATTTAAAAAGTTTAATCGTCCTCCTGAATTTGTTGCGGATTTTTTAAATTTAATAGTCGCCCAAGAATTTTGAGAAGTATCGTCGTCGTAGGGTTGCACTGAAAAAACGCCAAGTATATGAAGCTTAATGTTCGTCACCAGCCCAACATCATCGAAATCGCATCATCTATCGTTTGTGCCAGCCCCTTTCAACAAACACTGTGGTCCCAAAATTGTATTTGAGAAGAATTTAATCTTGAGAAAATTTTTGAAAAGAGAAGAGAAAATTGGCCCGGGCAAGTACTGGCAGTTTATGTCATGAAAATTAAATGCTGATCGAAATACCATTTCCTCGAAAGTGTTAGATTGGTGCAAGTTGACCAGGATGTAACGTCACTACAACTTTAAGCCCTGCGCAGAAATCCTTATCCCTCTATCGGGTTTAACCGGTGTCGTTGACCAGGATAGACCCGTGAGAATAGACCACAACAAGTTAATCACACACAAACTCTCTCTGTGTCTAGAATCCAGTGTAAGCGTTTTTATATTGAATACTTTTCCTTTCAATTCAACCATTGAGAAGTTGTTTGTCCGGCTTTCTGCAGGTATTATTTTTTTATGCTGCATACTGAATTTCTTAACGCAGCCGTGTCTACATCTTCAGTCGACCGCGAATGGACTAACAACACTTCTGCTTTCTGAATCAACAATCACAACGTGGGCAGGAAGCAGAACTAAGCCAGTGGGCCAGTCGACTAATCTACAGGTGCGCAGGGGACCTACGGGCAACCACTTGAGTTCAGTTAAGACCGAGTAGACACCTCAACCCAGAGAGGAAGAGGCCGGAGGTTGAGGGGCTAGGGGGAAAGTGTTATACAGCTTCATTTACGAGCCATTTTTTTACTGAAGATTTTTTTCGATAGCAGCAGCAAGGTATGTTTTGTCTGCATAGTCAGATTTCCTAGCGAGGTGGGAGTAAATGGTAGTGTCGTCAGCGTAGATGCCTACTTGGGATTTTATTACATCAGGGATATTGTTGATGAAAATCAGGAAAAACGTAGGACCTAGGATAGAGCCTTAAGGAACACTCGCGTTCGTAAGATAGGATCTGGAAGCATGCCCCTTCAATCCGATCTTCATTACGCGATTTAATAGGAACTATTTGGTTGTCAAACTAGCGTCCAGATACACCGTACCGCTGTAGCTTGCGGAGAAGGCCAGAGTGCCACAATCCATCAAATGCTTTGGTTATATCCAGGGCAACCGTTCAAGCTTCGCCGTTTTTATCTAAATCCTGATATATGTTCGTTAGCATGTCAGGAGTAGACCTGGCGAAGAGGAAGCCATACCATCTGTCGGAGAATAAGCAGTGGAGAATAAGCTGAACCACTTCAGCATTGATGATGGCCTAGAACATTTTGACAAAAATAGGTAGGAGGCTGATAGGGTGATAATTGGAGGGGTATGAGGATTCTCCTGAGTTCTTATAAAACAGAAACCACAGATGAGGATTTCCAGGAGACAGGAAAGCAAAAAGCAAAAATACAGTAGTTATAGTGTTTGAAGAGGACAGAAGAGAGTTCAGGAGCACAATTTCTTTATGTGTTTAACTGAGATTCCGTCACCTCCGCTCGCCTGATGGGGGTCAAGTCTTTAAATTATTTTAGAGAACAGTAAGGGGGTTAACGTAAACTTCGGTCAGTTGAGCCTCGGTTCTAGGTGGGAAGTAGTGTGCAGATATTCAAGACGAATTAAACGAGGATTTGGAGGAGAATCTGTGATCAAAGCACTCAGCCTTGTCAACTCTAGCTCTGAAGATCTCATATTTATTTCTTAATGGAGGGATGGAAGGTTTGCTCCTGTTTAGCAGACTATTGCAGAGCTACTAGAAGTCTTTGTAGCTGAAAATAAACATATTTATAATTAATGCATCGTCTATAGCGTGACTCGGAGCTTCATGCAGTGTGCGATCATCAGGTGCATATTCTTGGCTATAAACATAGAATAAAATGTATATTAATACACACACACACACACACACACACACACACACACATATATATGTGTGTGTGTGTGTGTGTGTGTGTGTATTAATATACATTTTATTCTATTACATTTTATTATATTACAACTATGGAAACATCTTTAAAAATAATAATGTAATAAGTAAATTCTATGAATTTAAGTAAATTCATTGATTCATGAATATAATTCATGAATATAATTCATGAATATAAGTAAATTCTATGAATATTTTTATCACTTTTTCGAGTTTGTACTTACTAGGAAACCTTTCTATTGTGATTTTTGTTTTGTTCTTTTGTTTGTTTGTTTGTTTGCTTGTTTGTTTGTTTGTTTTGTATTTTTATTTTGTTTTTTGTTTTTTTGCTTTCGTTTTTTTTTTTTTTTTTTTTTTTGGCAGCATGTTCATTCATTTGCCCTGGTTGTTATTAATAAATTTGTATTTTAATTGTGGTGCTGTATATCTTCAAGTTATGTATTTTCTCACTGTAGTGATAGTTATTCTGTCAATTTTAAATTTAAAATATTCTTCTGACGAAATGATTTAAAAAAACATTTTCTTTCTGAGTTCTGTGGTGTCAAACTTCTGTATATATATATATATATATATATATATATATATAAATTTATAAACAGAAGTTTATATATATATATATATATATATATATATATATATATATATATATATATATATATATATATATATATATATATATATATATATATATATATATATATTTATATATATATATATATATATATATATATATATATATATATATATATATATATATATATATATATATATATATATATATATATATATATATATATATATATATATATATATATATATAAAGGAAAACTTAACACATTATTTACATTGGTTATCTATACTTATTTATAAATGGAACTTTGTCTGTGTGTGTGTCTGTGTTTGTGTGTCCATTACCTATAGACTCCGAAACGGCTGAACCGATTTTCTTGAAAAGTTACACAGTTGTACTATAGCGTCTATGAGTGTTCTTAGGTAGGTTTTTTGTCGAGGTACCCCAGATAAATATCGAAAATCGATAACCGAAAAAATGGGTTATAGAAGGAGTGGTCCGATTTTAATCAAATTTGATACACTCATAGACAAAGACAGAAGAAACGATATTCAGAAGTTTCAAGGTTGCAGTTCTTACAATAGCGCAGAAAATCGATAATATATATATATATATATATATATATATATATATAAGGCAAATGTTTGCGTGTGTGTCTGTTTATCTGCCTGTATGTCTGCATTTTTTTCAGCCCTTTTATTTTAGTTTTTGCTTCGGGTTTGACTCTAAGTAAGTATAATTTTAGTTCTTAGTCTCAGCTATGATACCATTTACTGAGAGGACTTATTTAGCCTTCAAATTTCAGCTTACGACGAAATAAAACTTAATTGATATCGATACCAGGAAATGAAAATTTGACTTACATCCATTCATTTTTCTTTCAGTCTACGGTTTCGCTTTAATGGGATACAACTATTGTTTTTTAGTCTTTCGTGCCAACGTCCAAAGAGTCTGAGCTCCAGGACCATGGATTAGTTTTAAAGTTTTCATTACACCCGAGCAACGCCGGGCTATACTGCTAGTAAAATGTAATTAATTTCTATGAGGTAAATTGTTTAATTTCATCAGACCACACTATATTCGTTCTGTTCGGTGTAAATATTTTCCCCGGAAAATAACTTTTGAGTTTTACTTTATAAATATAATTTTGCTCTGGTTAACATCGATTAAGCTCTCTATACAGATATAACAATTAATATTTTATATTAACTAGAACTTGTTGGATTATTTTCGCCATTCACGGACTTGACATCATTACCTATATATATATATATATATATATTGTCATCCGCAGACAGATCTGTTTCGCCGTATCACATATCATCAGTATGGTTAGACGCCGATTGCTTTCTTACCCGGGATTGAAACCCGACCGAAATGGCGTCAGTCGGCGACTCTACCCCCTGGGCTATATATATATATATATATATATATATATATATATATATGTGTGTGTGTGTGTGTGTGTGTGTGTGTGTGTGTGTGTGTGTGTGTGTCTGCGAGGTAATTTCCTAATTATATGGTGAGTTGGAAAGACTATGTAAGCGCACTGTGGCATTTGCAGTAAAATGACCTGAAAACCACACCATGATTTAACCTAACCCTTGTAAGCGAAAATGTGTATCCTGAATTGTTCAGAAACAATCAAAGGTTGGACAAGTACGACATGAGTAAGTCATCGTGACCGAGGGTTTGAATGTGCTTGACTTGAAAATTGATCATGCCAGGTTATGACTCACTCCCCCAAACCGTAAATATGGTCTGCACAACATAGATCTACATGTGCAATCACGTGGTTGAGGGGCCATCTGTGAGAAGAGTATGTGGTGAAAAACTAAAGCCAGCCATTAGGTAGGTAGGTAGGTAGGTAGGTAGGTAGGTAGGTAGGTAGGTAGGTGTATATGTGCAGAAACATAGAAATGGGTGGGTATCCAGGAATGATGAGTAGCCTATTAGGAGTAGCGGACCTTTGATCACTTATCCGTCTAGAAGGAAAAAAAATAATATTCAGACTCGCCTCAGTGCTGATCCATATATTTTGTTTGTCTATCTATCTATCTATCTATCTATCTATCTATCTATCTATCTATCGCAATTTGTTCACATCTATCTATCTATCTATCTATCTATCTATCTATCTATCTATCTATCTATCTATCTCTCTATCTCCGTATGTTTATAGAAGGAGTGGTCCGATTTTAATCAAATTTGATACACTCATAGACATAGTAGTGAAGGTTCGGTTTTTTAGCCTTGGTTTGCAATCGGTCTAGGAGAATGAAACCCCTGAATTCTCAAACACGGGTATACAGAAAACATTTCAGTGATTGCCATTTTGACGGAAGGAGTCGACAACCATCATAGGGAATTTTTCTGTTTAAACTTTTCATTTAAAAAGACATGTATTTCTGCAATCATGTACATCTATCTCTATCTCTCTCTCTCTCTCTCTATATATATATATATACGCACAAACATACACATATATACATACACACACTCATATAAATATATATATACGCATATATATATATATATATATATATATGTATATGATTGCAAAAGCACATGTCTTTGTAAAAGGAAAGTCTAATCAAAAAGGATGTGTTTCTGTAGCCATATATATATATATATATATATATACATATATATTCAGGCATAATTATATATATATATATATATATATATATATATATATATATATATAGTTATCTGCAGACAGATCTGTTTCGCTGTATCACAGCTCATCAGTATATATATCCAGCTTTTATACAAGTTTCATAAAATACGATTGACAATGTTTTTACTTAATTTTACATGTGTGCTTATAATTTAGGATTGCCTTTGGATATAAAAAGTAAACTGTGTTTGTAAAATAAAATATAACCACAACTCTAGATATATACCTAAAACAAACCATACATTCAGTAAAAAATAAAAATAAAAATAAAAAATCCTTGTAATTATAGATACATTCATAAAACAATCCATGCTCTCAGTCAAAATAAAAATAAAATATTCTTTGATAATGGTTAAACGTATAGCTAAAAGCAATCGGGCATACAAAACATTTGGACAATTTCTACACAACTTTTGACCAGAAAAGAAGTAAGTTTAAAGTAAAAATTTACCTTAGTAAAGTATATAGTGCACTGGCCTAAATTCTCAAAAAATCTTAATAATGGGAAATGCACTTAAAAATATAGAATTTCACGGTAGGCCGGTAGACGAAATAAAATACCGATTAAAATCTTCTGAAATATGGTTATCTAAAATAAATAACATTTAAAGAGATAAAAGTATGGGGGATTAATAAATAAAAATCTATTATATATATAGATATATATATCTGTATATATAGCATCTAATGAGCCAGACGACCTACCTAGGTTTCTCCTAAACGGATCGTCAGGGAAAGCTGGCTATTTAGTTTGCTTATATCTTTGTATTGAGCGCTTTCTGTTAGATGATTACTCGTGTCGGGTTTTTCTTTTGGACTTCGGGCTGATTTCGGTCCAAAAACTTTTGACTGTCTTACATGCTCAAAGCTCTTCCTTTTTTTACAAACATCTTTTCTTCCATTCGATAGATTTCGAGGAAGGTTTTCGAGACGAGTATAATCTCGTTTATATATATATATATATATATATATATATATATATATATATATATTAAAAAACAAGTAGCAAAAAGGTCACTAATATAATAATTTTCACGTATAACAAGCTTCTTCAGAGATTTAATAAGGACAAATGATTTAAAAATCCGAGAGACTTAAAAATCATTCGTCTTTACTAAATCTGTGAAGAAGATTTTTATAAGTTAAACATGTTAGATTAAATATACTTTTTCGTACTTGTCCTTTATTTATTCTGTTCATCTTGTCGGATACCGATCCATATATTCAACTCATATATATATATATATATATATATATATATATATATAAATCCGAGTGAATAACCCCCACCAACACCTCTAACCTAATGAGACATTGAAGATTCAATGTCAAAACAAATGTACCTTTGCCGTGGATATATATAGAAAAATTATGTACATGTTCTAAAATATAATTTATAATAAATAAATATATATATATATATATATATATATATATATATATATATATATATACAGTTACGGATGTAAATAAGTTTACATATGTGTATACATAGAGGTACACACTGATATATATATATATATATATATATATATATATATATATATATATATATTCATCAGGTGTCAGTAGAACAATTGTCATTATAATAAAACACTTTTCTAGAAAATCTAGAAACGGTCAGTTAATAATATGCATCTGACTGTTGTGTAGTGCATAAAATTCCGAGTGATAGTTTAGACGTGGGATAACATGTATATTTATTAATATATATACATATGTGTATATATATATATATATATATATATATATATATATATATATCTTATGTTATTAATAATTAATGATCCCTTCCTTAAAATTATTATATATATATATGCTATTAAATTTTATTAAATATTTTATATATAAATCTCGCCATGTATATATATATATATATATATATTATGTTATATTGTTTGTCTGCAATAAACCAAGATTGTGCATACATCCACCAGGAAACGATTGTATATGGGCTTGGATTCATTAAGATATGCAACTGCCTTTCTCTCGAAGATTTTGTTTGGGTTCAGATAGAGATATACTTAGGCATCAAAATGTGACCACATACATACGATTTTCTATATTTACATAATGTGTACAATTATCTTGCATGACAAGATTTTTCATATTTCAGCGTAATATTATATATTTGTATATTTTGTTTCTGTTATTGTCGCTGTTGCGTAATGTACACGTATTTCTCTAATGTGTTTCTTTGCTTTACTTGTTATTTCAATGCCCTTCCCGACCCCATTAAAATTTCTTCCCATGCAAATTAAATCGACTGAGTCAAAGAGGTATGCTTGCTTCCATTTCATTTATTTTATTTCATATACGTTTTTAAATATCATTTTCTTTTATTTTCTTTTTATTTATTTATTTATTTTATTTGACAGTGGATTTGTCTGTCGTTATCAGCTGAAAATGACGAGTGTATTAAAACTATCTATTTTTTTTAATATTTCATTATTCATTTTTTGGCTAAACCTTAAAATCTTCGTCGCTATTAAAGATAAATAAATAAATAATAATCCTGTTACGTGAATTTTAAATACTACATACAACGCATCAGTGAAATATCGTTGAAGTTGGCGCTGAAAGGGTCAAACACGTTATGTAGACGCCATGTTGATGAACCAATCAAATGTGCTTGAATTTTATATTTATTTATATATCTTTCTTTTTTTTTTTTATCTTTCTTGTTTTCTTTCGTGTTTTTCCCTCCGGTATCATTTTCTCCAAGTTTGCATTTATACATGCACAGTCCGACTTATCTGAATTCGTTATTATTCGCGTGAACACTGACGTAATTTATCTTTGGCTTAGCGACATCTATATGTTCAGGTTATGACGACACGAAATGAAAGAACGAGATGCAATCAAGTGCATGGTATGGCAAACTGATCAGAAGGTTGTTACGAAATAGATAGATAGATAGATAGATAGATAGATAGATAGATAGATAATGATCAAAATAGATAGATAGATAGATAGATAGATAGATAGATAATGATCAAAATAGATAGATAGATAGATAGATAGATAATGATCAAAATAGATAGATAGATAGATAGATAGATAGATAGATAATGATCAAAATAGATAGATAGATAGATAGATAGATAGATAATGATCAAAATAGATAGATAGATAGATAGATAGATAGATAATGATCAAAATAGATAGATAGATAGATAGATAGATAGATAATGATCAAAATAGATAGATAGATAGATAGAGATATGAAGAGAATGAGATAGATAGATAGATAGATAGATAGATAATGATCAAAATAGATAGATAGATAGATAGATAGATAGATAGATAGATAGATAGATAGATAGATAGAAAGAAATAGGAGTAAAACATATTCGTTTCTATATGACGCGTCTCTTCAGGGCGTACGCGATCATAGTCCTCCACATCTCCCCGTCTCTTGTAGGTCTTAACAACCCTTCTCCTGTTATACCGCTCAAACCTCGCTCTGCCATCCATTAGATCAACTCTAACAAGTATCTCACGCGTTACCTTCCCTTCTCTTTCTTTCTCCTTATCCGTCCCGTGAATATCAGATTTTCCAAGCCGTCTTTCCTCATGACATATCCCAGAAAATTCGTTTGTATTTTCTTGATTTTAAATATCAGCTTCCTTTTCACGTCCCTCCCCTCCAAAAACTCCTCTTCGCTCACATCTTCTGTCCATGGTATCCTCAGCATCCTTCTGTAAAAACCACTTTTCGATCGAAACAAGTGACAACCGGACGGGTTAGTGTCTGGTAAATAAGGCGAGTGGAGTAAAACGTCTCATTTAAGTGTTTACAAGTAGGTTTTCACCCGTTTTGCAACATGTGGTCTTCGTTATCAAAATGCAAAATCACATTGTCGTGCCTCTGCTCATCTCTGCTCATATAGAGTTCTTTTTTTTCTTCTTCAACGCCCTGTTCAAATGCATTAATTTTAGTTGATAGCGATCTTACGTGATGGTTTTTATCCGTTTGAGCAACTCATAATAAACTTGCAGCGGAACTCTGGATTCTGATTGGTCATCAAATCGAAAAATTCAAAATACGTCAGAGAAACGGTTTTTCCACAGCTAAAGAAAAAATCATTCTGGAGCCACCCCACGTGACTGGATTCAATATTTAAGGATGGTCTCTAACCGGTGACGGCGGTCAGTCAAGGGAAGGCTGTTTGCTGACACACATCTAAAATGTAACCAACTTCAAATCGACCCGGAGATAAGGTCAGGCCACACCTTGTTCTCTTTCTACTTATCTATTTGGACAATTACGACTAGAACAATTTGTACAAACTCTTGATACCTTAACTTTCTCAATGAACATTAACTTCTACAACTTATGTTATACCTCCTTTTAATAAATTTCTATTTTAACATTCGAAATATATATTTTATTATTCCAATCTTCTGCATGATGACCGTAAGTCTTAACAAGAATTCTGTGCGCTTTAGCTTCAGATTTTTTAAAATAAAGTAGTGCAGTATAATTCCCCAAAATACACTTTCTTTGGCACAAATTCCAACATGTTAACGCTATGAAAAATAAAGTTATTTACTCTTTGCCGAAATGACATACACTGAATTTCAAGCTTTTATGTTACTTCCTTATAGATGCGTTACCGTTTAAAACTACACGCATGCAGTTCTAGGAAGGCAATCTACTGGAAAACAGCGACAAATTATTCAAGGTCCTAATATATATATATATATATTACCAAAAAGTGAAAGAACACGTTAGTTAAAAAAAATCACTGTTCAAGCATTTTCATTTATAAAGAGTGCTCGATACAGAGTAGAGCTTAATATTGTAATTTTGTTATTACAATGGTTAATAAAAGCTTTTATAAACCATTGTAGTAACAAAATTACAATATATATATATATATATATATATATATGTTTATCTGTACATACAGATAAAACTTAATGGGGAAATAGCCATTTTTAACATGTTATTTCAAGGCATGCATTATTCGACCTCTTTGAAACAGAGAATGACGAAAAGTTATAAGCCCAGAAGTTAGCTTAAGTAAAGAGAGGGGTTAGGATGTATTGCTGTTTCGTATATATATATATATATATATATATATATATATATATATATATATATATATATACCCACATACACACATATATATATATATATGTATCATATAATAACTCTGCTTGTTTCTTCCTTAGTTAGTTACTTAGCTCCTCCGTCCGTTACGCCACTGAAGAAAGATAACACACTTACTCTCTACACGAGCTTTTCCTTCCCCTCTATGTTTTTATAATCTATGAATGCTTCTCTCCTCATCCTTTCTTTCACCTTTGCCAAATGGAAGGGTAATAAAGAGTAAGAGAGTAGGAGGGCCTCTAGCATTACCGTAGCAGTAGCAGCTTAAGCTGGTGGCTGTAGCAGTAATTGTGTGTGTATTTGTGTGTGTATGTGTGTATACTGTACAATATAGTAAAAATAGGTATGTTTGTTGTCGTATCCCGCAACCTAATAACGAAATTTCTGGCCTCTACACCCTTGGTCATTACTCAGTTGACCTTTTCTGTTTACAAGGACACAGGTGTCATGATTTTTTCAGTGATGAAAAAATAACATTTTCTATTTCAAAATCTCTCACAAAATAGCGTACAGTATTTTGGTTATGGTCTGTGCATACTCCGGTTAATATAATATAAGATTATAGTAAAGTAGCTTTTTGGACATTACTTTTATTGATATTTTAATAAAATTACACTCTGTTTTATCGTTATTTTATTATCCAATACCTTTATGTTTGAAGACGTTACTATCATTTGTAGTATGACAAAGTAAAATTTTTCCAGGAAATCATTATTATCCTTCCGTGGAAATTCCACCGGTTCCGTTAGTATATATATAATAGTTTTGATCACTTTCTTTTCTCTATATATACATGTATATATAAATATAATCACCTTTCAATAACAAAATAAATACGTGTGTGTGATAGAACTTTAAAAATGCTTCAAAGGAAGTAACGCCTAAAGATATCATTGTATTTTTGCCCAATCGCTTGCAAGTTTAAATGAAGTCGTCACTTACAAATAAATACAAAAACTTATAAATGGTGTAATTCTGCTACAGATTTTGATTTATTAATATTCTTTTCTATCTTCTTTGTGAAGGGAAATTTTCCATTAAAAAAAGTAAAGCAAAAGCTAGGGACAGGCCCTATTAAAGGTCGGGGTTAATTTTAGATCGTTAGATTTCGATGGGAATTTGGATTTTGAAAGGACGAAAGAGATATATTCAAAAGATGAGAAGAAAAGAAGGAACGAAAGCAAAAAGAAAGAAAGAAAGAATAAAGACAGATATCAAAGAAAGAGTGAAAGAAAGAAATAAAGAATGAAAAACGACAAAAAGAAAAAATGGAAGAAAAAAAACAAGAACAAAAGAAAGAAAGAAACCTGAACAGTGAGAGAAAAGAACACCGAAAGAAAAAAAGAAGAAATACAGAAAGGTAAAACAAAACGAAAGAAAGAAAGAAGCAATGAATGATAGATCAAAAGTCACACAAAAGTAACAAAGAGAATGTAAATGAAAAGAAAGAAATGCCGAAAGAAAAACAGAAGCGAAAATAATGAAAAAGAAAGAAAAATACCAACGAATTAAATAATAAGATAAAGACAAAAAAGAATGAGAAATGTAGGAAAGAAACTGCAGAAGAAAGTATAAAAGGAACATAAAATAAAAAGAAAAAGAAAAACGGCTTTTCATGAAAGAACAAAAGGAACGTCGGAAATCAAAGAAAGAAAGAAAAATGAAGATGAAAACATAATGAAAGAACCCAATGAAAACAAGAAGAAAAAAAAGGAAAAATGAATAAATAAAGAAATAACGACAAAAAGAAAGAGATTATTGCAACATTATTTCCGGCACGTTCATCGAAGTTAAACAACGTCGTGTCTGGTCGGTACCTAGAAGAGTGACCACTTGTAAATACATGATGAAGTAATGGCCGATCTGCTGGTGTTGTAAAGAGTCATCATCATCATTTATCCATCACACCCAATGGTGCATAGGGCAGCAATCATCATCATCGTCATCATCATTTATCCATCACACCCAATGGTGCATAGGGCAGCAATCATCATCATCGTCATCATCATTTATCCATCACACCCAATGGTGCATAGGGCAGCAATCATCATCATCGTCATCATCATTTATCCATCACACCCAATGGTGCATAGGGCAGCAATCATCATCATCGTCATCATCATTTATTCATCACACCCAATGGTGCATAGGGCAGCAATCATCATCATCGTCATCATCATTTATCCATCACACCCAATGGTGCATAGGGCAGCAATCATCATCATCGTCATCATCATTTATTCATCACACCCAATGGTGCATAGGGCAGCAATCATCATCATCGTCATCATCATTTATCCATCACACCCAATGGTGCATAGGGCAGCAATCATCATCATCGTCATCATCATTTATCCATCACACCCAGATGGTGCATAGGGCAGCAATCATCATCATCGTCATCATCATTTATCCATCACACCCAATGGTGCATAGGGCAGCAATCATCATCATCGTCATCATCATTTATCCATCACACCCAATGGTGCATAGGGCAGCAATCATCATCATCGTCATCATCATTTATCCATCACACCCAATGGTGCATAGGGCAGCAATCATCATCATCGTCATCATCATTTATCCATCACACCCAGATGGTGCATAGGGCAGCAATCATCATCATCGTCATCATCATTTATCCATCACACCCAATGGTGCATAGGGCAGCAATCATCATCATCGTCATCATCATTTATCCATCACACCCAATGGTGCATAGGGCAGCAATCATCATCATCGTCATCATCATTTATCCATCACACCCAGATGGTGCATAGGGCAGCAATCATCATCATCGTCATCATCATTTATCCATCACACCCAATGGTGCATAGGGCAGCAATCATCATCATCGTCATCATCATTTATTCATCACACCCAGATGGTGCATAGGGCAGCAATCATCATCATCGTCATCATCATGTATCCATCACACCCAGATGGTGCATAGGGCAGCAATCATCATCATCGTCATCATCATTTATCCATCACACCCAGATGGTGCATAGGGCAGCAACGTTTTGTTGATGTTTCTGTAACAAACTGTTTTTTACGGGACAGGGTTGTTAGCCCTGCACCCAACACCCAAACCTGGAGGACCGGTGGACCATTCTTAGTCCTTACGTTTACAGCACCTGGTATTCCCAAATGGTCACCCATTTAAGTACTGAGCACGCTCGATATTGCTTAACTTCGGTGATCGGACGGGAACCGGTGTATTCAACACGATATAGCCGTAGACTAAAGATGAATGATGGCTTGGAATTATTAATTGGTTGAGCAGACTTCTAACTCCAGTTCGTTAAATATATTTACGCGAAAATACCAAGTTATGGGATAATTAGTAACAATTTTATCAATGAGCAGTTAAGTGCCGTACGTGAAACACGCTTGGGCGATCATGTCTTGAAAGAGACATGACTGACTGGGCAGAAGATTATCCCGCAGTAGGTTGCCATTGCTTTCTGCGGTAGACTGGTTGCCAGCCAAGGTTATAGAACCCAATCTGTACTGCTATTTAACCCATAACCCGGAGGGAAGCAGACGGATTAATACCTTTCCCAAGGATATTTGCGCGTAAGTGAATACAATGGATTCAACTGGAATTTGAAATCGGCTCTCCGATTTCTCGTTCCGAGCCGATATCCACTACACCACAACCTTGCATTCTAAAATCTTTTCTGGCTTTAAATAACCTGCAAAGATTATGCGTGAGGCATCAGAAATTAGGTTTTACAGAAGGATGCTGAGGATGCCATGAACGGAGCACGGGAGCAATGATGAAGTGTTCGAGAGGATGCAAACGGGAAAAAAATTATAGTTAACATCAGGAAGCTGTAGTAAGCGAATCAATAAAAAAAAAGGAGAAAAACAGAGAAAATAAAATGAAGAAAGAAAAAAAGAAAGAAAGAAAAAAAGAAAGAGTTTGTCGTTTTACAGTTCTGGGTACATTTCAAGTTTTCGGTTGAGTTCTGGTGAGAACGTATTGTTAAACCAGTTAAATTCTATTTTGTTAATTAGGCATTGAAATTGTGGAGAGCCATGACCAGCTACGTTCTGTGTGGAAACAGTACATAAAGAAGAATATTTCGATAGTACCACCTTGCGGCAATGTAAATCTTTTGTTCTCGCTCTATGAGGATGCAAACTAGAAACAAACTCATACTTAAGATCAGGATGAGACGGATGATGTTCATGGATCTTGTAATGAAGAATGAGGGCCTGAAGAATATAATACTCACAAGACGGATAGAAGGAAGAGAGACAGGGAGAAGATGCAGGAGACATATTTGATAGGTTTGAGAAATGGGTGGTGGAGCGGGGTTTGGGAGGGATACCAAGAGGAAAAATACTGTGAGCGACAAGTGACAAAGCCAAGTGGAAATTCATGATCGCCTACGTCCTAAATACACACGGCACATGAAATAGAAGAACTTTCACAGGACAAATAGAGGGAAAAAGCGAGAGGAGAACGCAATGCATATCATACTTGATTGGCTGGTGCAAATGAATGGCAGAATAGGGTTTGTGGGGAGAAACAAGGGTAAGGGTATTAAGAGCTAAAATCATAGGACGATGTGGAAAGACACCATAGGCTATATCTTGAAGGTATATTAATGTTCCTGGAGAAGATGCGGGAGACATATTTGAAAGGTTTGAGCAAATGGATGGTGTAGCCGGGTTCGGAATAGATATTACAAGGAAAAATACTGAGAGCGACAAGGGAAATATGTTGATCAAATAGTGGTCTATATGATGGCAGGATCAATCTATCTATCATAGATATCATTAAATGTCTAAAAATATAAAGGGGACGAATTTAGTGAAGTGTTTATTAACCTCTATTTTAATTCTAAATTCTTTCTATTCATTTTATTTAAATCGTTTCTTTCATTGCATCTCATCATTGAAAGATTCTAAAAATTGCCGCCACTTTAGACAGCACTGGTACACTAGTTCTGTTTTTAAACAAAATAAAAAGCAAAGAATTTCGAATAAATAAGCGTAATATTGGTGACATGAATTAGTTTCCTTATGAAGTTGGAAGTATCTATGTAATTTTTTTTTTTTTACTTTGAAAATTGAATAATATACCGATTAAAATTGAGAAATATAAAATATTCTATAATTCAAACAAAATATAGTTATTTCATTGGCACAATATTTTATTCATAAATTCATTTTTCTTATGATGTATGATATTTTATAACCAAGTTTCACATTTTTGTTTGGTAATCGTGCACTGCCATCGTAATGAGGAATGAGGGCCTGGAGAATCTTATATTCACAGGACTTATAGAAGGAAGAGAGATAGGGTAAAGATGCGTGGGACATATTTGATAGGTTTGAGCAACTGGGTGGTGGAGCGGGGTTTGAGATAGATACCAAGAGGAAAAATACTGTGAGCGACAAGTGACAAAGCCAAGTGGAAATTCATGATCGCCGACGTCCTAAATACACACGGCACATGAAATAGAAGAACTTTCACAGGACAGATAGAGGGAAAAAGTGAGAGAAGAACGCAATGCATATCATACTTGATTGGCTGGTGCAAATGAATGGCAGAATAGGGTTTGTGGGGAGAAACAAGGGTAAGGGTATTAAGAGCTAAAATCATAGGACGATGTGGAAAGACACCATAGGCTATATCTTGAAGGTACATTGCACATAGAAGAAAAAGATTATCAACGTCAAACAGAGTTAATTTTCACAAACTTTTTAAAGTTCTTTTATTGCATCGATATTTTACGACTAGCAGTATAGCCCGGCGTTGCTCGGGTGTAATGAAAGCTTTAAAACTAATACATGGTTCTGGAGCTCAGACTCTTTGGACGTTGGCACGAAAGACTAAAAAACAATAGTTGGTTCCAGTTAAAGCGAAACCGTAGACTGAAAGAAAAATGAATGTATGTAAGTCAAATTTTCATTTCCTGGTATTGATATCAAATAAGTTTTTTCGTCATAAACTGAATTTTGAAGGCTAAATAAGTCCTCTTAGTAAATGGTATTATGTCTGAGACTAAGAACTAAAATTAAACCTGCTTAGATCCAAACCCGAATCGAAAACTAAAATAAAAGGGCTGAAAAAAATACAGACAGATAAACAGACACTCACACAAACATCTTGCCTTATATATATATATATATATATATATATATATATATATATATATATATATTATCGATTTTCTGCACTGTTGTAAAAACTGCAACCTTGAAATTTCTGAATATCGTTTCTTCTGTCTTTGTCTATGAGTGTATCAAATTTGATGAAAATCGGACCACTCCTTCTATAACCCGATTTTTTCGATTATCGATTTTTGATATTTATCGTGGATACCTCGATACAAAACCTAGCTAAGAACACTCGCAGATGTTTATAGTACAACTGTGTAAATTTTCAAGAAATTTGGTTCAGCCGTTTCGGAGGCTATAGGTAACGGACACACACACACACAAACAAAGTTCCATTTATTATATAAGTTTAGATATATGGAGTGCCTTGAAGCAGAAGAAAAGTGGTTGGCAAAAAATTTGAACTTACTTTATTTTGATATTTGTATTCAATTATTTGTACAGCTTATTTCGTGGGAAGAACAGAATGCAAAGATCGAAAAATCTAATTGATAACAAAGTGTGATCTCTGTCCTTCTCTATGGAAGTGAATGTTGAATGATCTCATGAAGAATGTTGGAGTGGCTTGAGGCATCAGAAATTTGGTTTTACAGAAGGATGCTGAGGATTCCATGAACGGAGCATGTGAGCAAAGATGAAGTGTTGAAGATGTTGCAAACGAGAAAAAAATCTCATACTTTTAAGATCAGCAAGAAACAGATGAGGTTCGTGGAAGACGTAAGGACCTCTGAGAATTTGCAACTCACGCGACGGGGAGAAAGAAATAGAGACACAGGAAAGCAACGCGAAACATGCAAATAGATGATGGAGCAGAGGAAAAAAAAATTTTCTTCTATGTACCCTATCTTTTCAGGACGTAGGCGATCATGGCCTTCCATGTCTTCCTATCTCCGGAGGCTATTAGCACACTTTCTCCTGTTACACCACGCAATCCCCGTTCTGTCATCCACCTGATCAGCTCCTTCAAATATGTTATCTGCTGCTTTCCCCTGTCTCTTTTTCCCTCTATCTGGCCTGTTAGTATCAGGTTCTCCAAGCTTTCCTTCCTCATTGCATGTCCTAAGAACTTTAGCTGACAATTCCTGATGCTCAGTATTAATTTCCTTTTCGTTTCCATCCTTTCCAACACCTCATCATTGCTTACATACTTGGTCCATGGTATCCGCAACATCTTTGTGTAGAACCACATTTCATTTGCAGTATTGCTCAGTATTCACTGCCATATTGAAGAAATGACATCACATAGCAATCTAGTACTCTCTTCTTTGTTTCTAGTGAAAGTTTGCTGCGTCTTAATACTTTACTCAGCTTCTGGAACGCGTCCATCTCCTTGCCAATTCGCCTTCGGATCTCTGTGTCGTACTTTCCTTATACCAAGAATAAAAATATTGAGAGCGACAAGAGACAGAACCTAGTGGAAATCCATCATCACCTACGTACTGAAGAGACACGGCACATGTAGAAGAAGATTTAGTGTGAAACGTGTGCCTAGTGATTTTTCGCAACTTCTTTAATGTTTGGTTGAATGTGCAATAATCCTAGCCTCATTTTTTACTTGTTCCGAATAGTTACCTACGTCTCTTATTTTTTTAATGTTATTTAGGGTTGAGGGGCGTAATTTACATAAATAAAAAGTAAATATTATCAAAAAATAACTGGTAAAATATTTCAAAAATTTATATTAAAACAAAGTATTTAAAAAATACAATATTTATTCAATTATTCAAATACCAACGTGGTGCTATAGCTACTTCCACACACACACATACCGGTATTTTCCCCATATATATATATATATATATATATATATATATATATATATATATATATATATATATATGAGGTGTAGATATAGAAGAATTCAAAGGAGTATCCTGTGCATAAAGTGGTAGGACAACTCTCTAGGAGAGCTCTAAATATATATGTATATAAATACATATAGAGAAAATATATATAAAAATTTAGAAAGACACGTTATTTCATGGTTAAGCGGAAGTATGGTCCTATTTTAGGCGAACCATCTTCAGCTTCCGCTATTAATGTACAGAAGATTATACATGAATGAAAATAAAGACCCCGAAAAAAACAAAAACAGAAATAAAAATAAGGATAATTTATTTGTGAATTTACATTTGTGTAAAATCTTCTTTACAATAAAGATAGAAGCTGACGATTGTTCGCCTGAAATAGGCCTACACTTCCGCTTAACGATGGAATAACGTGTCTGTCTTAATTTTTACACACACACACACACACACACACACACACACACACACACACACACATATATATATATATATATATATATATATATATATAAGAAAAATTCAACAGATCATCGAAAGTGGTTATAAAATTTAATTTATTTTAACGGACAAGGATTTCATTTGATTATGGATGAAATCGTGCTCTGAATGATAAGATAGTTATATTCGCCCGTGAAATAAATTACAATTTATAACCACTTTAGATAATGTGTTGAATTTTCCTTCATGTAAACGATATTGCTCTGGATAATATCCATTGAGCTCTCCATATAAATCTTCCTCTTTATACTTTATATTAAATCGAATTTTTATACACAACCTCTACGGACTTGGTAACATTATCTATCTACCTATATATATATATATATATATATCGTCCTTTCTCTTTCTCTCTCTCTCTCTCTCTCTATATATATATATATATATATATATATATGTGTGTATATATATAAAGAGTGTGTGTGTATGCGTATTTGTGTTTTAATATAAATAATGGTCTAAATAATACATACAAATTAATGAAATAGAACCCACTTCAACCTTTAATGAAATATTCTGACCACAACATATTTTTTAGAATCAAGCTATGTTGATCTGACTCCAAATTATGACAACTATATATATATATATATATATATTATTTCATTAGTAATTAATGATCATATATATATATATATATATATATATATATATATATATATGCTATACTTATTTTATTGAATATTTCATATATAAATCTCGCAGCTATATATATATGTGTGTGTGTGTGTGTGTGTGTGTGTGTGTCTGTGTGTGTGTATGTATGTGTGTATGTGTGTGTGTGTGCGTGTGTCTGTCTGTTTGTGTTCGCTCACATTTTGAACGATCCAATCAAAAATTTCTATAGACATCTCATTTACACCCATATACACGTATATTATATATTAACTAATCTTACCGACCTACATGCACACACATTTACCCACTTTACCACCAAAATTATTCTCACACATACATTTAAAAATATCCATGGTTTTAACACACTCGCGTATTGATACACACATGCATGTAATCAGACATGTGTTTCTGTAAATATACATGCATACAAAATATTCCTTGCACGTATATTTGAAAATAATTATCTTTTGCTTTAACACATCTGACCAATAAAAAACAATCCCAAATAACAACCTCTCAATATATTGTTATTTTGTAAATATTTTTCTTTTTCAGTTTTTTTTTTTAATTTTTTCTTATGATTTTTAAATCGATCTTAAAAGAAGCTTTAATAAAAGTGAAACATGTTAGATTCAGATACGTTTCCTATTTTGTTCTTTACTTTATTCTATCATCTTGTCGGATTCCGATTCGTATATATAACTCATTTGTTATTTTTTTAAGTTTGCTCTCTATCTCCGAAGAAGTTTTAAAAAAGTGAAACATGTTAGAATGAGATACGTTTCCTATTTTGTTCTTTACTTTATTCTATCATCTTGTCGGATTCCGATTCGTATATATAACTCATTTGTTATTTTTTTAAGTTTGCTCTCTATCTCCGAAGAAGCTTTAATAAAAGTGAAACATGTTAGATTCAGATACGTTTCCTATTTTGTTCTTTAGTTTATTCTATCATCTTGTCGGATTCCGATTCGTATATATAACTCATTTCTTATTTTTTTAAGTTTGCTCTCTATCTCCGAAGAAGCTTTAATAAAAGTGAAACATGTTAGATTCAGATACGTTTCCTATTTTGTTCTTTAGTTTATTCTATCATCTTGTCGGATTCCGATTCGTATATATAACTCATTTGTTATTTTTTTAAGTTTGCTCTCTATCTCCGAAGAAGCTTTAATAAAAGTGAAACATGTTAGATTCAGATACGTTTCCTATTTTGTTCTTTACTTTATTCTATCATCTTGTCGGATTCCGATTCGTATATATAACTCATTTGTTATTTTTTTAAGTTTGCTTTCTATCTCCGAAGAAGCTTTAATAAAAGTGAAACATGTTAGATTCAGATACGTTTCCTATTTTGTTCTTTACTTTATTCTATCATCTTGTCGGATTCCAATCCATATATTCAAATCCTTTGTTATTTTTTTCTTTTTCTTTTGGTCTCTGAAGAAGTTTTAATAAAATTGAAACATGTTAGATTGAGATACGTTTCCTATTTTGTTCTTTACTTTATTCTATCATCTTGTCGGATTCCGATTCGTATATATAACTCCTTTGTTATTTTTTTTTTGTTTTCTCTCTATCTCCGAAGAAGTTTTAAAAAAGTGAAACATGTTAGACTGATTGAGATATGTTTATTACTTTGTTCAATCAAATGTTTGCATTTATAGACGTATGCGGTGACTATTCCGCGGCTCACGGTGATTGATGATCACTGCGTTAAAATACATCAATATATACATTGAGTCAGTCAGTTAAGTGCCATACCTGATTACACGCTTAGGGGATTATGTCTCTAAAGAGACGTGACTGACTGGAGAGAAGATTTTTTCGCAGTAGGTTGTCATTAATTTCTGTACTAGACTGGTAGGCAACCAAGGCTATAGAACCCAAGCTGTCCTATTATTTTAACCTATAGCTAGAAGGAGAAACGACGGATTAATAACTTACCCAAAAGTACTTGCGCCTTAAGTGATAGCAACGAGTTCGATTGGAATTCGAACTTTGCTCTCCGATTTCTCGTTCTGAGCCGATATCCTATGCACCAATACGCACATATATACAATAACGTGGTCATTTCTTTTGGAACAGCTCATTAAAAGTGGTATTTCCAAAAGCAAAGCTGTTTACAATTTTACAAATTCTAAATTGATATCAGTGAAAAGTAAATTAACCTAATTTGTTATAATCTAAAAAAAACAACAAATATATTTCATATTGCTTTTTTAATTTGCAAAAATCGATAAATTAAAGAATTTAATTCGTTCATTTAAACAATTTAATTTCCCAAACATTTAGATTCTAATTTCCGATATTTTTTTAAAAATTACATTAATTCTTATTAACCTAAATCGTAATTTATATCCATAACCGTTATTAATTCGGATCTTTTCATTTTTAAAAATCTTAGGTAAGCAATGATGAGGTTTTGGAGAGAATGAAATCGAAAAAGAAACTAGTATTTAACATCAGGAAAAGACAACTGAAATTCCTGGGACTTGTAATGAGGAAGGAGTGCTTGGAGAATCTTATACTCACAGGTCAGATACGAGGAAAGAAAAACAGGGGAAAGCATCGCGTGACCAAGTGGATGACAGAGCGGGGTTTGGGTGGAGCAACAAGAGAAAACGTGCAAAAAAAACCACTAGAGACAGGGAAAAGTGGAGGGTCATGATCGCATACGTTCTCAAAAGACAGCAGTCATATAAGAAGAACATACGTTTTTTTCTGTTTCCTCGACATCAGAGCGTTGCTAAGAAACATTTCTTAAATCAAAATTATAAAAATTATAAAGTAATTACTATGAAATCATTGTACTGAATTGCGATGTAATAGTGATCTTTAATCCCGAACTGCTATGTAATAGTCTTTTTCAGTACCGAACTGCTATGTAATAGTCTTCTTTAGTACCGAATTGCTAAGTAATAGTCCTTTTTAGTACCGAACTACTATGTAATAGTCATCTTTAGTAAGGAACTGCTATGTAATAGTCATCTTTAGTAACAAACTGCTATGTAATAGTCCTCTTTAGTGCCGAGCTGCTATGTAATAGTCCACTTTAGTACCAAACTGCTATGTGATAGTTATACTTAGTACCAAACTGCTAAGTAATAATACTCTTTAGTACTGAACTGCTATGTAATAGTCCTCGTTATAAACCGAACTGCTACGTAATAGTCCTCTTTAGTGCTGAACTTCAATGTAATATTCCTCGTTAATACCGAATTGCTAAGTAACAGTCCTTTTTAGTACTGAACTACTATGTAATATATATTTAGTACCGAACTGCTATGTAATATTTTTCTTTAGTACAGAACTGCTATGTAATAGTCATCTTTAGTACCGAACTGCTATGTCATACACCTCTTTAATGCCGAACTGCTATGTAATAACCTTTTTTAGTACCGATCTACTATGTAATAGTCATCTTTAGTACCGAACTGCTATGTAATATTCCTTTTAATACAGAACTGCTATGTAATAATTTTCTTTAGTACCGAACTGTTATGTAATAGTCTTCCTTAGTACCGAAATGTTATGTAATAGTCCTCTTTAGGACCGAAATGATATGCAATAGTCCTCTTTAGTACCGAAATGATATGCAATATTTCTCTTCAGTACCGAACTGCTATGTAATACTCCTCTTTAGTACCGAAATCATATGCAATAGTCCTCTTTAGTACCGAACAGCTATGTAATACTCCTCTTTAGTACCGAAATCATATGCAATAGTCCTCTTTAATACCGAACTGCTATGTAATAGTCTTCTTTCTATCTACACTATTGTGCAAATTAATTAAAACAACTGCCTTATTTTCCTTTCTTTCAACTTAAGAACAGTTTTAGATTCACTGGAGTTACAGGGTGCAATCGATTTTTATTTTTTTTATTCAGTTCACGTAATCTCTGGGCAATATCATCGAAAATTGGGACAAAACTTAAAGCACCGGAAATGTGATGCTACAGAAGGATGCTGAGGATACCATGGATCGAGCATGCAAGCAATGATGAGGTGCTGGAAAGAATGGCAACGAAAAGGAAATTAATACTGTACATCAGGAAGAGACAACTGAAGTTCCTGTGACATTCAATGAGGGCTTGGAGAACCTGATACTGACAGGCCAGATAGAAGTAAAAAGAGACAGAGGCAGGGCCTGATCAGGTGGATGACGGAACGGAGGTTTCGAGGTGTAACAGGAGCAAACATACTATTAGCCACCTGTGATAGGGAGACATAGAGAACCATGATCGCCTACGTCCTGAAGAGACAGGACATATACAAGTAGAAGAAGACAGTGGTAAAAAGGAATCTATTTTCGAGGTTGTTGTGGATTCTTGTTGAGAAACCACACAAATTAATAAATTACAAAAGCAGATATGGAGATAAAAAGTGTAAGTTATATTGAGCAAAAATATACAAACTGGAGTACTAGGAATACTAGGTATACTTAGTAGGAATCAATATATACAGTGTTGTAGTGAAGAAGTTTGTCCGAGTAATGAGTCGATATTCTTACTGACCAACTAGCGGCGGTCCAACTACTCAAATCAACTCTGATTATGACTACCGTTCTCTGTATAGGCAGGATTATATGTACACATCAGGCGAGTCCATAGCTATGTGTAAAAACGGGGTGATCCCCAACAGAGGTGTATGATGAAATTTCTTTGGCCTTGAAGAATATTGCTTCATCTGTAATTGCATCAGCTTTTTATCAGGTTCAGACACGACTGGTTCGACTGCGTATTAGTTGTCCGACAGTGCGATGGACGTTACTCCAAGAAAGCGTACTAAAATTGTAACGAACACACTGGCAAGTTCATCGAAGCAGAAGCCGTGAAAGTATTTGTAGAAGAGACACAGGTAAGCAACATTGCGCCGGTGAGAAAATGACTGCATCTGAGCTGCCAAGTCGGGATCAATCACATTACAGAGTCTCCGTTGAATTCTTTTAAGAATTTTGTTGTAAATACTGTTGAGAAATTTGTTAAATATCTCTAAGTTCTCGACAAAATCCCAAAAAGATATGCAATGTAATCATTCCTGACTTGGCATCTATGAAAGTCGGCTCCCTGTGCAGGGCCCGGAAATTTTTCCCACCTGAATCTATTCTGCACATATACAAATCTACCATCCGCCCGTGTATTGAATATTGCTGCCATATCTGGTCGGGTGCCCCTGCTGCTCTCCTTGGGCTTCTTGACAAAATACAAAGGAGGATCTGTAACGTGGTTGATACTGACTTGGCAGACCGGCTGCAGCCGCTCTCACAC
Organism: Ascarosepion bandense; assembly: GCA_037127315.1. NCBI lineage: Eukaryota > Metazoa > Mollusca > Cephalopoda > Sepiida > Sepiidae > Ascarosepion > Ascarosepion bandense. The sequence goes on from JBBBDQ010029610.1 coordinate 2,354,254, forward strand.
CGGCGTGATGTGGCTTCCCTGTGCCTCTTCTACAAGTACTTTCATGGCTTCTGCTCCGATGAGCTCAGATCACTGGTGCCGCCTAAGCACGAATTTACACGAGATACTAGATTAGCAACTAGGTCCCACCCTTTTACAGTTAAACAAATAAGATGTAACCGTAAATTCTACTCCAACAGCTTCTTTTCTCGCGCTTCCCGCCTGTGGAACTCCCTTCCACAAGTCTGCTTTCCCGACAGCTACAATCTCCAGGTGTTTAAATGTAGGGTCAATAGACACCTCCTATCACACTAACTCCCAACTATTCTCACAACACTCTCATCTACCCAACCCTCATTCTCGGTATCCTTACCCGCCTATCACCCACCCTCTGTCATTTCCTATATTTAATCAGCCTTTCTCCACTCTACGTAGCCCCCTGCACAGTAGTGGCAGTGACATGCCTTGCTCGGGGTGAAACGCTTATAAAAAAAAAAAAAAATCTAGATTTTTCACTGATGAGATATGGCTTTCATTTGTCTTTTCTACACATATTTCCATGGCAACTTCTATGACGAGTTGTTTTTTTTCTGGTGCCACAACCACATAAATTCACGCGTGCTGTCTAGATTGGCATGTAGGTCCCACCATTTTACCGTTGGAATAGTTAGATGCAACCGTCGTTTCTACTTTACCAGGTTCTTTCCTCGCACTTCCCACCTGTAGAACTCCTGACCCCCCTTTATTTGCTTTCCTGGTAGTTACAAACTCTAATTGCCATTTTCTATCACCTTGAATTCTACCAGTCGTTTACTCGTTCTTCTACACCCCTGGCATCTCTCTCTCTCTCTCTCTCTCTCTCTCTCTCTCTTTAACCCTCTTCTCATTAGTGGCAGTCTCGGTTTTCTTGGAATGATATGATTAAAATAATATTAAAGCGGTCAAACAGAAAAAGTGTCACACACACACACACACACACACACACACACACACACACACACACACACACACACACACACACAAACATAGCACAAATGGTCGAACCCTAAATCACAAATCATTTGTTCATCCTCCCGGTTGATAAATTTAACCTTTACAGATAAATATTTAATAAATTTTCAATGGATTGGTCACGTTCCTGCTGCCAGTTAAGCCCTTTTGAAAAGTATATAAGCAAATTCGCCAGGCCAGCCAAGCCAATAAGGGAATAATGTTCATGACGCGGCTCCAAAGAGATTCCTTTACTCATTCACCCGTCTTTCTTGCCAAGCTCTAGACACTTACACTTTTCTCTTCACGTTCTCTCTTGCATCATTTTTTAAGTATATTCACAAAGATAAGACATTTCTCTACAAAGAACTATGACACAAGAATTTTAACACTGAAAAAAAAAATTAGTTGTAAATCCCCAAAATAGCAATTTATATTTTTATACAGAAAATATTTTTCGCCTTTTTGTTGTTGTGGGTTAATTCAAATTAGCAACTCATTTTCTAGAAATGCTGAAAAATTGTTTGGTCGTATAGATTAATATTATTAGGTTTGTCAGATAAACTTTGTTTTTTAATGTTTTCATTTCAAGCAAGGGGTTATTAGTGTGAAAAAATGAGAAAGAGAAAACATTTTAAGGAGCAAGAACGATAAAAAAGAGGAAACAAACAGACAGTAGATAAAGATTGATATTGCATTTAATTTTTTTGAAAATCGAAATTGGCTGAAAAGCATAGAGCCAAAAAAGGGTTCCATAAGCGTGAAGTTCGAGAAAAGAAAATGGGAGTATAGAAATTACAGTTGCTTCTAAGTCAATTCAACTTCAAACTGATTGGATTTTATTGCCAACTAGCAGAATAGCACGGCGTTGCTCGGGTGTAATTAAAAGCTTTAAAACTAATCCACGGTCCTGCCGTTCAGACTCTTTGGATGTTGGCACGAAAGACTAAAAAGCAAAAGTTGTTTCCTGTTAAAGCGAAACCGTAGACTGAAAGAAAAATGAATGGATATAAGTCAAATTTTCATTTCCTGGCATCGATATCAAATAAGTTTTTTTCGTCGTAAACTGAATTTTGAAGGCTAAATAAGTCCTCTGAGTAAATGGTATTATGGCTGAGACTAAGAACTACAATCACACCTACTTAGAGCCAAACCCGAAGCAAAAACTAAAATAAAAGGTCTGAAAAAATACAGACATACTGGCAGATAAACGGACACACACACAAACATCTTGCCTTTTATATATATATATATATATATATATATATATATATATATATATATATATATATATTATCGATTTTCTGCACTATTGTAAGAACTGCAACCTTGAAACTTCTGAATATCGTTTCTTATATCTTTGTCTATGAGTGTATCATATTTGATTAAAATCGGACCACTCCCTCTATAACCCGATTTTTTCGATTATCGATATTTATCGGGGGTACCTCGACACAAAACCTAGCTAAGAACACTGGCAGACGCTTATAGTACAACCGTGTACATTTTCAAGAAAATCAGTTCAACCATTTCGGAGTCTATAGGTAACGGACGCACACAGACACCCACACAGATACACACACACACACATACACACAGACAAAGTTCCATTTACAAATAAGTTTAGATATAGTACAGCATTCAAATTCGTAAAGTCTAAGTACCATTACGGAAAGTCATCAGGGCAATTTCTTTTCTTCTTTTTCGTAGGCGATCATGGCTTTCCACATCTCCCTATCCCTAATGACTCATAGCACGCTTTCTCCTGTTGCACCACGCAACCCTCGTTCCGTCATCCACCAGATCAAGTCCTTTAAATATGTTATCTGTTGCTTTTCCCTGTCTCTCCTTCACTCTATCTGGCCTGTTAGCATCTGGTTCTCCAAGCCCTGTTTCTCATTGCATGTCCGAGGAACTTCAACTGTCTTTCCCTGATGCTCAATATTAATTTCGTTTTCGTTTCCACCCTTTCCCAAACCTCACCATTGCTCACAGGCTCGATCCATGATATCCACAGCATCTTTCTGTAGAACCACATTTCAGCTGCTTCAAGTTTTTTCCTTCATCTTCAAGGATATTGTCCAACATTCACTGCCATATTGAAGAACTGATAGATATCACATAGCAATCCATTAGTCTCTTTGTTTCTAGCGAACTTGTCCTGTTTATTGATACTTTGCTAAACTTCTGGAATGCTTCTTTCTCCATGCCAATTCGCCTTCAGATCTCTGTGTCGTACTTGCCGTCTTCTGTTAGAACACTTCCCAGGTATTTCAATTTTCGTACCTGTTTGATTTTGGTGTCCCTCGCCTTTATTTGGCATTTTGGGCTGCCTTTTTTGCTGATGACCATGCATTCGGTTTTCTTGCAATTTATTTGTTGTCTTTTCTTGTCCCTCTCTTCATCTACCTTCTGTAGTCTTGTAGCTTCCTTTCCGTGTCTGCCATCAGCACTGTATCATCTGCGAAGCTTATATTGTTTAAAATGTGGCCTCCGATAACGAATCCTAGCACAACTTCTAGGGTTCTCAGAATTACCATGAAAGTATTTCCAGAATAGGCATAAGGAAGCTAAGGTGGGGAGAAATTGACTGAAACCGAGATACAAACTCAGGACCAATATCATCGCGCTTTCATTGTATCAAGACGGTCTAAATATATAACAGGTGTGCAAGACGATATGTGGCAGTAATGTTAATATATAATGCTACCGTGGCAAATAACACCAATACAGACGAAAGGATTTACCTCAAAGCATCAGAAACATTCTTTAAAGAAAGATTCTATAACCACAAAATATCATTCAACACAGAAAAATACAAAACAATATAACTCGATCAAAATATATATGGAACCTGAAAGGAACATTCCCACCTAAATTAGATGGAATATAGTAAAGAAAGCACCACCACACAGCAGCAAGAGCAAAAGTTGTAAAAGAGAAGAGAAGCTAGCAATAATCAACTTCAAGAGCCAAAGTAAAATACTAAACAAAAGAAACGTGTTAATGGTAAAATCTAGACATGTGATACTATCTCCCGCAGGGATACTTTCCCTTCTCCCGCGGGGATACTTTCCTTTGATTGGTTTCAAACAACGGAGAGAGAAATCGATACTGGCAATGTTATTAGAGTTCTACTGCGTCACGCGATGTGAGCTTAGGAAAAAAATATAAATTTTATTATTTTACAAGTACTTGTAAAAGCCGTGAGCATAAAATCTAATTGTTTTGGAAAAATGTACATTTCTCTTCTTTGTTTGTATAAATTTCGCGCCTTTCATGTTCATATAAATTTCCCTTCTTCTGGAGTTGAAATGTCAATTCCGCTAATCTGAAAACGCGTAGACAAAACAAGTGTCAGAGAGATTTGATAAGGTCACCTGAAGGCCAAGGCCGCTGATACACAGTAGTCCTTGATAACCCGAAATGAATCAAGCTTTCATTCGTTGAGCTAAAAACTACCGCAAATCGAGTAGGGGAAACAGATTTCATTGAGCCGGCCGGATCCCCAGAGAGGACCGGAATTGTTATAAAAATAGATGCTCGACAAGAACAGTTCAGTTTGAGTCGGCGTTTTTGAAGAGATTTTTGGACAGAGAGCCACCGCCGCCGGCACCACCACATTCTCCACCAGCTCCTCCGATTCGGCACATTCCGTCAGATTCCGTCAAGAACACGAAAGAACTTTTCTGTTTTAAAAGTTACATAGAAAATTGACAAACATGATTATAGGAATTAATGAACAGACTTTAATGAATACGTGAAGAGACTTTGGCGAAAATTTGAAGAGATCTGTTTATTTCAACGCTAACGAAACTTAGACATTTTACTTGATGATTAGAAGCTATGATGTTTTTGGAGAAGTTTCTCTCTCCGTTGTAAATATGATTTCGACAACTGTATTCCTGGGAAAAGAAAGACATTGTTGTTTCTTTTATATAAAGACATTTTTCGTAACTCTCCAGGCGTATTCGACCTTGTTCATTTATTTTATTAATTTTTTTTTAGGGGGGGTGCCGTGTTTATTTTTTATTTTTTTTCAAACCACAAGTGTACACCAGTGTCCGGACTGGCTAAAAGGGACGACTATTAAGATTGCAAGACGAGACCTCTGGGATCTAATCACAACGTGGGACAGTGGCCCGTTGTTGCAACAGACGTCCTGTAATCCAGCTTTTTTGGCGACGTCATCGGGCGGGATCGTCACGAGCAGCAACAGAGACCAAACCAACCGTACAACCGGGTGGCAGTGTCACAACTGGGAACGTCACGACCGTCGGCGAGAACGAGCGTCACATTTGACAGACGGCCAGCCCGGCCTGAGGCGTCACATCTAGTGCCGTTTTGAGCAGTATCTGGCCTGAGGGCAGCCGTCCGGCGTGCAGTGTCAGAGACATGGGAGAAAATACTTGCTTTGCTACACAAATAACAATAAATAACAACAACAAAAAAAGGAAACATACAAACAACATAAAATTTTAAAAATTCAAAAAATATACAGTGGAACATGCTGCATGAAACCCTTTTCGTTGTTAACGACCGTTTTTCTATGCGCGGACGATCTGCTAATGTTAATTGACCCTTAGTGAGCGACCATCTGCAGAACGCGACCAGCGACTAACATCAGCGAGTGAAAATCGCTGATCAAACAGCCACTTTAAAAAAATCCATTTTGGTCGTACACTGCAAACTTCTAAATTATGAGAAACTAAATGAGTAATCTATTTCATTTTGCTTCGTTCTAAATCAGGAACACTTCCCCGTTGTTTTGTTATTGTAGTGTTGTATCAAATTTTAAAATGAATTATGCTGAAAAACTTTCTTGAAATTTAGGCCATTTTCTTATGTTCTCATTTATTTATTACCAGATTACATGGTACAATACTAATATGTACATTCTGATGATTGGAATATACGTTCCTGGCATAAACAGGCCATGATTATGAGCTTTTAATTAGCGACCACCTGCCGTCTGCGGATTTTGATGGCAGTGGGGAGGGGGTCGCAAACGACAGGTTCCACTGTATATAAATGCAAACATATAAACACTCTACCAGGACAAAAAGTAGAAAATAATAAGCAAAAACCAAATATACAAATTATATGAATATGAAAATATAATATACAGACTGTGCAAAAGTATTAGGACAAGAACTATTTTATCTTTTATGGGGCATCAAAAAATTGTTTAAAATCACCCCTGTTGTAAAACCTTTGCACACTACCGGTAGTGTGCTAAAGTATTAGGACAGGGGTGGTTTTCCCAAAACCTCACTGTAATTCAAATACAGGGTGAAAAACCAAACCTTTGTAAGAATTATTTAACTAAAAAGGAAAAGGAAGGAAGGCTTCAGAATTTGAATTGGCATCGACAGAATTTTGATTTCAATCCTATTGAACATCTATCGGATATTTTGAATAAAAATAATCATAAATCTAATGTTACTTCGAAAAACACCCTGTGGGAATAACTACAAGCTTCTTGGCAGGAGATATCATTAGATATATTGAAGAAGCTTGTGATGTCAATGCCTGACAGAATGAATGCTGTGATCAAAACAATAGGCTATTATACTAAATATTAAATTTATTTGGTAACAAGTATTTTTCTTGCTAAAGCATTTGTTGAGTAAATCAAATAAAATTACCTTAATTGTTTATTTTCAGTCAATATGGCTAATAAAAGACAAAATAGTTCTTATCTTAATACTTTTGCACAGTACAGTATATATATATATATATATATATATATATATAATATAAAATATATAAAATATACCACCATCCAACTTAAAAAGCATATTAATAAACTTATTACTGCAAACAATGCTGAAATAGGATCCTATAAATTTCAAAAGATTATAGGTGACTATCAGCCCGGCTACATTTATGGAAATGTAAAAGTCCATAAAAAATATCATCCCATCCGACCTATCATTTCTCAAATACCCACACCAATATATAACCTTTCCAAAACACTTAACAAACTAATTACTCCCTATCTTCCTGGTAAATATAGTATTAATTCCACGGACGAATTTTTACAGATTCTCCATTCCGTAAAACCTAAGAATCAAATAATTGCATCTTTGGATGTCCAAAATTTATTCACTAATATTCCCGTTCATGAAACGATTGACATCATTATCCGTGATGTATACAATCATGCTACTCTCCCATCAATCAATATTAAACCCACTATATTAAAAAAAACTATTATTAGCATGCACCACACAAGTACCCTTTCACGTTCCCTTAGGTAATATTTATACGCAAATAGATGGTATTGCGATGGGATCTCCTTTAGGTCCCCTCTTTTCTAATTATTATATGGCAAATTTAGAAAATAAAATAATTAATGACAACAATTTACCCTATATATATGTAAGATACATAGATTTGTTTTAGCTAAGAATATTGATCAAATTACACATCTTAAAAACAAATTTGAAAATCACTCCGTCCTCAAATTTACATTAGAACTTAATATTAATAACAAAATCCCATTCCTTGATGTATTCATTGATTCTAGCACACATAAATTTACTACTTCTCTATATAAGAAACCAACTAGCATAAATTCGTGTCTTCTTAATTATAATAGTGAATGCCCCCAACGAAATAAGTTAGCTGTTATAAAAAAAACTTACTTCAACGCGCACAAATGATATCTTCTTCCAAATCTATATTTTATTAAGAATTACAAAACATTAAGCAAACACTTGTTAATAATGGATTTCCTAACTCCGTTATTGATCAACAAATTAAAATGTATCTCAACAAAGTTAACAATAACTCTAACAATATTGATAATATTAATAATAATTGTTTACATCAAAATAAACATAACACTATTAACTTATACTATTGCAACCAAATACATAATAATTACAAACAAAATGAAAAACTATCAAACATATAATATGTAGAAATATTAATCCAGTGGATAGTAATAATCAAATTAAAATCATTATATATTATTAAAAATTCAAAACAATTGACCTTATACTCTCTAATAACCCTACAACACTAAACTAAATTCTCTACAAAAAAAACAATGTAGTGTACCAATTTACATGACCATTCAGAGATTGCATCTCTGATACTAATAAACAACCCAGTACATATATTGGTTTTACTACAACCACGCTCTCCAGTAGACTTACATGCATCTTACTGATCAGAGTACAATTAAACATTTCTCTGAAAAACATAAACATGTAGATAATATCAGACAGATTTTAGTCAACAATACGGTGATCCTTACTCATACACAAAGTAAGAGAAACCTTCAGATATTGGAGGCCATGTACATCAAATCTAAACAACCAACACTTAATAAAGTCACCTTTAAATCCGGACATAACACGTTACATAGCATTTGAATACATGGTTTTTTTGTCCTTTCACGCTATCACGCGGTGTGACGTCATAGAACTACAAATTTGAGAACAGCGTTTGTTATTTTTGGTAACTATTGCCGTTGCCTAGCGGAGTTTTATGTCAATACAAAATAAAATCGTCGGTGATCGTGAATGTTATTGTATTACCATCTAAATAACCTCTCTGAAGATGGCTCATGTGAGCCGAAAGCTTAGAAGCAAATTAATAAAAAATTATTCAAATATTGAAGAATTTTTGTCTTTATTTTCAACTGAAATTAAAGCCAAAATACGACGTTTAGAACGGCTCATAATTAAACATAATAGACATTCATTGTCTCTTATTTTTAACAGTATATGTTTAGAAAATTATTTGCTGCCTCGATACACTAAATTTATATATATATATGTATATATATATATATATATATACTAGTATTTGTTGAGTAAATCAAATAAAATTACCTTAATTAAATTGTTTATTTTCAATCAACATATCTCATAAAGGATAAAACAGTTATTGTCCTAATACTTTTGAACAGTACCGTATATATATCACATGTGCGATTGCTAAATTGTCGCGATAATTTTATTATTTCAAAGCAAAAAGGTATTTTACTAAATATTAAATTTATTTCGTAACAAGTATTTTTTCTTGTGAAATAATTTGTTGAGTAAATCAATTAAAATTACTTTAATTAAACTGTTTATTTTCAGTCAATATGTCTAATAAAAGATAAAGAGTTCTTGTCCTAATACTTTTGCACAGTACTGTATATACAAATACTCAGTCATGAAAAAAGCAGAGAATAATGCAACAACCACCAAACAAAAACAAACACATAAACCCCACAAACACAAATATACACAAAAGCACAAACATTTAAACAAGACCCAGAAAAATAAATCGTCACGCGGCAAAATATACAAGGACAGTAAGGAAAAGATCCAACCAATAAAAGATGTCAACACAAACTAAAAAAAAAACAATATAAAGAAATTAAGCAAACACTAAAATCAATAATTAATAAAAATAATTCAAATGCCTGTGCAATAAAAAGAAAAATAAAAAGATGCAAAAAACAAAAGAATATCAACTAATCACAAACAACACCAGTCCTAAAAAAAACAAACCATGCACTATATAAGTAAGAAAACAATAGTGTTCTCACGAAACTTCGAGACATCGAAATCTGCATGAACCTGCCCAGTTTAAGTGAAAAAATCTTTGTGCTTATATATATATATATATATCCGCAGACAGATCTGTTTCTTCGGTACGGGTAGACTCCGATTGCTTTTTAACCCAGTATTGAAACCCGACCGAATCGGCGTTAGTCGGCGATTGTACCTCTGGGCTATGGGCGTTCGGTAGAAGAATGCAGACATTTTAGCGTGTATATTATAATTATACGCGCCCAATAGCCAGAGCGTTTTAATTCATTTTACTGAATGAGCGATGCGTACATGCCAGTATAGCTACTGTTTTTCAAAGTTTACCATTCGTCCAGAGTGCACAATCAGGATGTGTGTGTGTGTGTGTGTGTGTGTGTGTGTGTGTGTGTGTGTGTGTGTGTGTGTGCATACAAAGAGTTTGTCTTTGATAGAGCTGATTCATGCCGACTTCGAAGTTAGTGAGAACACCGATACGATGTTCTCACTCACCATTAAGTCCATTTTTTTCTTGTTTATTAAGTAAATTTATAGAATATCGCGTAATATTATGGGTTTGGCCTTGTTTGTGATTGGTTAGTCATTCCTATTTTTTGTATATAATTGGTTGAATTTTAATTTTTTTAAATTTTTGTTGTGTTCTTTGATTTGTTTTTATTTTTAGTGCATGCGTGAATGGGTGTTTGCTTAATTTGGATGGGCTCTTTTGTTTCATTGATAACTGATATATCCCGGAAAGGGATATATATATATATATATATATATATATATATATATATATATATATATATATTTGTTTGGACCTTTTTATTACTATGCTTATGTATTTTGCAGCTTGACAATTTATATATATATATATATATATATATATATATATATATCATTCGAGGTAGTTAGGCGGTTTAGGCAAATGCAACAGGGTAGAACAATCTAGTACGTAGAGCTAATGGACGGTACTCGTCGTATGCAGTATCCTGTGTCGTAAGCTTAGTCAATATACGTAGGCCAATAGCTGTAGACCTATGGATATAGAACTGTAGACCTCTCATCAAAGATCTATAGACCTCGAGTCGTAGACCTCTCTGCGTCCTCACCTTCGTCTGTATTTATGGCTGACACCATCCAATCAAATTACTGTGAGTGGGGAACCAAGGTGTATGAATATTTATTACATATTCATTACATCACCTTCCACTGAGCTAAATTTTCCCGTGAAATGTAGCTTCAATATTTTCTGGGGTCTGAACATAATCGATTGACTTTTTTCCTACGTCTTTTTCACCTAAATCCTCCCTGGCGGGTGGGGCGTTTGACACACTGGTACCTCTGGTCTTGAGGTCGGGAACACCTCCATTGGCGAATGCTGACTTGATGGAACGGGAATTTCAGGTATGTCCTACAGGACTTCCATTAGAATTTCTTCGGTATTTTCCGTGACATCTGCGTGACCCAAACGGTCTCAATTGATTCTAATGTCTTTTGCACCGAAATGTTTCCTCTTTTATGTCATATATGACCTTACGAATTCTTTCGGTTATAATTCCTTCTTCCCAACTCAAAAGTTCTTGAAAGAAATTTGTCACCTGGCTTACATGCTTTAGTCACCTGGTTTTCTTTTTTCCCCAGTTTTCTTCGCCGGACTAGGCAACAGCCTGTCGAATAGAGAGCGTATTTTTCTCGTAAGCATTAACTCTGTTGGTGATAAACCTGATGTTGTCATCGGGTTTGGCGTGATTCTATATACTACCAAAAGTTTTTGAATAGTTCTTTCATTCGTGTCCTCGCCTGGATTTTTCTTTAACGCTCGTTTAAAGGCGTCTACGAATTTTTCCACCTGTCCAATCGATCTTGCATAATATACTGGCTTTGTCACGTGATCAGTGGACAATGATGAACAGAATTCCTTGAATTTTCTTCCCGTAAACTGTGTTCCGTTGTTAATGAAGAAAGTTTTAGAGAGACCAAAGCTACTAAAAATTTCATTAAGTGTGTTTATTGTATTTGTTGCAGTCGGATGTCTACACCTAACAATTCCTGGCCACTTAGTGAAACTGTCTACTATAATTAGATAATAAGGTCAATTTAGGGGCCTTTGATAGTCGATATGCAATCGAGTCCATAGTTGAATCTTTTCCGGTGGATGCCTTGCAACCAGTTGACATCCTCTGCACTGTTTCACCAAGTTTTCTATGTCTTGGTCTATCCTCAGTCACTAGGTATAGCTTCTCATTAGAGATTTCATTCTCGAAATTCCTGGATGGCCAGTGTAGAAGTCTTTCAGAATTTTCTTTTGCAGAGTTCCCGGCATTACAATTCTATCTGCGTAACTGTTCGCAGATTAAAAACGGTGACATACTAATTCTTTCTTAGATTTCTCTGTCAACCATTTTTTAATGTAAGAACCGTTCTCCGCTGCTTTTTTCACGTCTTCTAACGTAAACGGTAGTTCTCTAATAGTGTTGCATACCGAACTCGACAATTCAATTTCGTCTCTTAACGCCGCTGTTACTGTTTCTTCCAATGGTTCCGTATATTCAGGTATCAATCTTGATGAGCCATCGGCGTGACCTAGCTCCTTTGAAGGCACGTATTCTGTTTTGAAATTATAATTCAATAGAATTACAGCCCAAACGCTGTAGTCGATTTGCCGTGTGAGTTGGTATACATTTTTTATCCGAATATTGATAACAGCGGTTTGTGATCTGTTTGCAGAATAAATACTCTTCTGTATAGAAACCTGAAATTTTTTTACAGCGTAGATTATTGCTAAACTCTCTTTTTCAATTTGACTTTAATTTTGTTCAGCGGGCAGTAACATTCTCGAGGCATGTGTTATTGGCTTCGTAGATCCGTCCTCGAATTTATAAAGCAATATAGCACCTAATCCCTCATTACTGGCATCGAAATGCACTAACCATAAGTCTGCTAATAGACAGCTTTTTTATTTTTTAAAAGCATTTTCGCATTTTTTTTTTTTACTATATCCATTTTGTGCTCTTTTTCAATAACTCATTTAAAGGAGCTCTTATATCATACACTTTCGGGATATAAACGCTATAGTAGCTTACTAATCCCAGAAAACCCTAAAGTTTAGCCACATTATTAAGTGCTGGCCTATTTGTTATAGCCTCATCCCTTTTTGGATCCGGTTTTCTTCCTTTACTCTCAATGAAGTCAGTTAAGTGCCATACGTGAAACACGCTTGGGTGATCATGTCTCGAAAGAGACATGACTGACTGAGCAGAACATTATCCCGCAGTAGGTTGCCATTGCTTTCTGCGGTAGACTGGTTGCCGACCAAGACTATAGAACCCAATCTGTCCTGTTATTTAACCCATAACTGGAAGGAATAGGCGGATTAATACCTTTCCCAAGGGTATTTGCGCGTAAGTGAATGCAATGAATTCGGCTGGAATTCGTACTCGGCTCCCCGATTTCTCGTTCCGAGCCGATATCCACTGCACCACAACGCACTCAATGATCTGTGCTATTTTATCTTCTTTCCGAAGAACTCGCATATTTCAGCACCCAGCTTGAAACCGCATTTCTTAATTCTCTGAAATACTGCACTAATATGCTTTTTTTGTTGACCCTCGTTTTCACTTTTAATCAAAATATCATCCAAATTGCATACTCCATTGTGTCCATTATTTGCTAGAATAGGCATGGAGTTACCTTCAGTCCAAACAGAAGTCGATTTAGTTTAAACAACAACTTTATGCGTGTTTATTGTCAGGTAATTCGAACATTCTTCACTGACTTAGAAAGATAAGCCTCCGACAAATTCAACTTTGAAAACACTCTAACTCCGTTTACTTTAGTGAATATATCCTCAGGAGACGATAGAGGGTACACATGGTCTTTCAAACAGTTATTTATACATGGCAAAAAGTCAGCAACCACTCTGATTTTTCGGTTTTTCTTTTTTATATATACTGTTGGACAGGCCCAATCCGAGGAATCGACTTTCGAAATTAGACCCCTTTTCTTCAAACTTTCTAATTCATCATTTATTGTGTCTCGTGCTGAAAATAGTATTTTTCTCTTTAGTCTAAAAATTGGTTTCATTTTATTTTTAATCATTTCACCCCAAGCAAGGCAGAAATGCCACTGATGAGCGGGGGGAGCTACATAACTGTAAAAAGATTAATTAGAAAAGAGTGAGGAGTACAAATTAGTTAGAAAGGAGCAATAGAAAGCTGAGAATGCAGGTGCGATGACAGATACATAGGTGGAGAGAAAGGGAAGGATATACGGAGGTGGGGAGAGAGCTAGAGGACAGTGGTTAGTACATGAGTATTGACTTTGCATTTAAATTTCTGGAGGTTGTAGCCGTCAGGAAAGCAAGAATATGGGAGCGAGTTCCACAGGCGGGAAGTGCGAGAGAAGAAGCTAAAGGAGTAGAATTGTCGTCTGCATTTGGCTAACTTGACTGTGAATGGGTGGGACCCAGTTGCCGGTCTGGTTGGACGAGTAAACACCTGTTGAGGAGGCACCAGTGACTTAAGTTCGTCCGAGGAGAAGCCATGAAAATATTTATAGAACAGACAAAGGGAAGCCACATTTCGACGGTGGGGAAGTGGCTGCAGTCAAGCCGCCAGATCAGTACGTATCACATTACAGACTCTCCTTTGGAGCCTGTCGAGAACACTGAGGAGAACAGCAGGGGCGCCTGACCATATTTCTTTCAATTCGAAGATGACTTCTGTTTTTGTGCACAGACCTAATACTTCTGAAAAGACGCGAGGTAATTCGTTTTTCAAATCCGTAATAAATCTTACTGTTTTCTTCGCATGATCTTTTCTCTATGGCTTTAACTTTGTTACAGAAAGCATTTACTGCCAATTCCTACAAGTTAAACAAAACGATCCAATCTAAACCAAAGAGGTTTTCTGAACCAGGGAGATCATACATTTTCGATTTTTGAATTTTCCCCATGAACGAAATGTTACATTTTAATTCACCTTTAAATTTAAGTTTTTTTCTGACACTTTCCTAGCAATTTGTCTGCGTTAGTCAACGGAGGCCAACCATTTTTTCCATATTTGCTCGTTTATTACCGAGATATCACTTCCTGAATCGAGTAATAATTTAATGTCAATACCGTAAATACTACCTCGTCAAAGAAATATAGACAAATATATTAAGTTTAGTTCATTCGAAACTGAATTAATAAATATTAATTTTTTTAAAATCAATAGAGAGAATTTACCCATAAAATCCGTTTAGTTTTTAGCGTAATGAACGGTTAAAACATTTAGTTTATTTCATTCATATTATTGGATGAATATATATATATATAGGGGTGAACAAACGAAAAGAGACTGCTGCATAGATAGATAGATAGATAGATAGATAGATAGATAGATAGATAGATAGATAGATAGATAAGTCTAATTTGAAATCATTCATGGTTTAGCAGTTAAGGCATATCATATCAATTAATGGTTTCTCTTATGTTGTTAGTGGTCGCAGATTCAAGTGTTTCCGAATGACACAGATACTTCTAACAAAACTTCTAAACAAAATACGTTATAAATATACTGTCTAATTAAAAATCCATTTCGGTAAACTTTGGAAATTTTCTGTAATATATATAATATCTGAAGTACATATATATATATATATATATATATATATATATATATATATATATATATATAAATGGAAAGTTATAATCGTTTCGAAAAGCCCTCCGAGTACATACGCGGAAGGAAAAAATGGTGATAAAAAAGAACGAGCTAAGCACTTGAAGATCAGTCAAAGTACGCAGCCCAAAGAAAAAAACCCGAGACGGGTAACCTAAAACAAAAAAAAAAAGCGCACAATACGCAAGTAGAGCAAACTAAGTAAACAACTAACCTAGACAGCCAACGGTCCTACCAAGGTTTCACCAATTTGGATCTTCACGGAAAGTTGGCTTTCCCTGAAGATCCAAATAGGTGAAACCTTGGTAGGTCCGTTGGCTCTCTAGGTTAGCTGTTTACTATATATACACATATTATTGGTATTATAATAGCATGCTACAACTCGATAGCTATCAAGTTTCGATGGTCAATGCATCATAAAAGAGACACATAATGTCGATAAGAAACTGTTGCTCAAAAACGTTATTGTATATATGAAAAATTTTATTCAAAGATAAGAAAAAAATCGGATAAAAAGAAAACTCACCATGCCGGCTGAATTTAAAGATTGTTTGGATAGATACATAAATAGGGTG